>PVHX01016840.1:0-41846 GCA_004024805.1 Geosciurus inauris
ACACACCCGCACACCCGCACACCCGCACACATGCACACATGCACACCCGCTCAAACACACACACGCACACACACCTGACACCTGCACACATGCACACCAGCGCACACGCACACACACACACACACACCCCCCGCACCCACACATCCGCACACCCACCCGCAAGTTGCAGGACCTCTCTCCCGTTTCTCCGGCATTTCTGAACAGCCTCCAGGGGTGGGGAGTCGCTGCCTCACTGTGGTCTGACTGCACTTCCCCGTCGCTGAGGAACCTGCACTGCTTCATGTTTGTTGGCCACTTCAGTTTCCTATTGTGAGCAGTACCTGCTGGGGTCACCGGGCCACTGTTTTACATGGCAGCCCTTAGGATCTATATTTAGGTTTGGGTTCCTGATGCATTCCTCCTGTCGCCCTCTGCCAGGTGAAGGGCTGGGAACCACTCCTCCCCCCTGTGGTCATCTCCTCACCCTGTCCCCCTCTGCCAGGTGAAGGGCTGGGAACTATTTTTCCCCCCTCCCCCCATGGTCATTTCTTCACCCTGTTGACTGTTCGCTTTGCTGGGCAGATTTTTAATTTGATGAGATCCAATTCATCTGTTTTGGCTTTTGCTTCCTGTGCCTTAAGGGTTCTTCCCAGGAAGTCCCTGTCCCAACCAGTGTCTTGGAATATTTCCTACATGCTTTCTTTCAGCAGTTTGAGAGTTTGGGGTCTCACAATGGTGCCTTTGATCCATTTGGGGTTGTTTTGTGCAGAAAGAGAAGCTGAGCTTCAGTCCTCAACTTGTGGATACGCTGTCTTCCCTGCCCACCAGCCCGTCCTTCCACCAGTGGTGATTTGGCGTCTGTGTTGTTGGTCAAACATCTGTAGATGTGCAGGCTTGTTTCTGGGGTCTGTCTCCTGTTCTGGTGGTCTGTGGACCCGTGTTTACGTCACTTCTGGGAGGCTTGGTTTTGCTGGCACTGCAGTTCTTGGGAAGTCAGGTATTCGATGTACTCAGCTTTGTTGTCTTTGCTCAGATTGCTTGGCTCTTCAGGGTCCTTTGTGCTTCCAAAACAATTTTTGGATTTTTTCCCTAGTTCTGTGAAGGATGTCATCAGTGTTTTCATAAAGATTGCATTAAATCTCTAAATCACTTTGGGTAGCATGGACATTCTAACAATATTAATTCTTCCAATCCATGAACATGGGATGTCTTCCTATTTTTTTGAATGTCTTCTTGAATTTCTTTCCTTGGTGCTTTGCAATTTCCATCACAGAGGTCCTTTCACTTCCTTGGCTTAGTCTGTTGCTAGGAGCTTTGAGTATAGCAAATGGTGTTGCTTTCGTGTTTTCTTCTCTGGGATCCACATTGGCATATTATAACACTACACTGGATTTCTGTAGGTTTGCCCCATACGCTGGAATGCTGCTGAGTTCATTCATCTTCTCCAGGAGTCTTGCTGGAGTGGCTAGGCTTTCTCTTTAGCGGATGCTGTCATCTGCAAGTCACAATGACCCCTCCTGCCTGCATGCCTGCTGCTTCTTTCTATTGCCTGATTGCTTTGACGGTACTTGCATTGCTTCTCCCATTAGAGAGTGGACACCCTCATTGTGCTTGAGACTTAGAGGGATGCCTCCAGCCCCTTCCTGCTCAGCGTGACATTCACTGCTTGCTCATCACAGACAGCATTTATTATCCCAAGGTGGGGTTCTTCTGCACCAATCATTTAGGACTTTACAATGAAGGGATATCGACTTTTTTCTCCTTATAATTTCCACTTATCCACAGGACACTCTATCAAGCTGCCATCGTGATTCATCCATCCAGTGGTGTACTTAGAACACGTACAGCCTTGTGTCGGACACCAGGAGAGTAGAGAGACATCGAACACGGGGTTTCTGTCCTGAGGGGGTGGCGACTGAGCAGGAGGGATAAGCAGCGCACACCCTCTGTTCAAAGGCAACTTGACAACTGAAACAGTAGAGATTAGTGTTCACTAACAGGATTTGCATCTGTCCAGGTTACAAAAAGGGTAAGTCATCTGACTGAAATCCCAACTTCGGCCTTTGGAATTCCTGAGATACCATAGCTACATGATGGGGTTCTGTCTTCCCATAGTCAGTACACTCAGCTCCCATGAATGTTGACCAACAGGCCAGAGATGGTTAGAGGAAAGGGCAATCAGAGCAGCCTCCTAGGTCTTCACTGCCTCCTGTGCCCCCGCGGGGCTGCTCAACCTGGGACCTCAGCCTCGTCTTGCATGGGCTTCTGACGGGGTGGCTCACGACAGGTGGCTCACAACACGGTGGCTCACGATGGGGTGGCTGGCCACAGGCTAGGAAGTGGAAGAGTGGAAACTGTCCTTTCACGAGACCTGAGAATGAAGGTGAAATAAACATGCAGTAAACCCAGAGTGACTGGACCATGGGGGTTCTGGTGGCCTTGGCTCAGGAGAGGTGGCCACAGGACATCATGCAGGGTTGCACAGGGGCTGGACTTGCAGATGGGGTGCCCCGCCAGAGGCTGCAGCAGGTGGGCCATGTAGTGTTAGAGAGTGAGGCGTCTGGCCCTCTGAGTGGACACCGTTGTCCCCTGCCCTCAGGCTCTTCAGTGGCAGGTGTGGCCTTCCTAGCTGAGTGCCCAGCTTCCTGCCCACCAGGCCCTTCCCAAGGGCAGGTGGGGTTTTCTTCTCACTTTCTCTGCACCCATTGACACTTTTACCCTTTATTCCTCAGAAGTGATGCTTGATTCTTGATGTGCATGTGGAAGCGTCCTGCCATCCCAAGGCCGACACCTCCTGGTCATGCTGCTGACCCTGTTCATGAGCTAGGATTCAGGGCTGGAGTGTGGCAGCTGCTGTGGCGACTCTGGCCTGAGGCTGTCCCTGCTGTGTCCCCACCAGACTTGGTCCACAGGGTCATGCTGGCTTCAGAACAAGTCTGCAAGGACTCCCTCCATTTCAGTTTGAGGGTAGTTTAAGAATAGCTCTTTTTAAAATATTAAGTAACATTCAGCAGTGAATCCTTCAGTTTCAGGGATTTTCTTTGTTGGGAGTCTTGTCATCCTGATTATCATTACTTGATAGTTTTATCCTGAATAAACCAGAGCAAATTGGATTTTGGCAGGTCGCGTGTGTCCAGAAATTTATTTCTGGTACGTTTTCCAATTCATTTTCATAATGACTCCCTATGATCCTCTGTCTCTCTGGTTTGCCATTGTAATGCCTTTTCACCTCTGATTTTATTTATCTGGGTCTTCTTTTTTTCCTCTGTCTTGCTAAAGGTTTCTCAATTTTGTCTTTTCAAAAAGCAGCTCTGCTTTGTTGATCTTTTGTGAATTTTAGTGTATATGAGTCCTTTCTGCTCTTGGTGATGTCTTCCACTAATTTAGGCTTGGGTTTGGTTTTTCAGTTCCCTGCGATGGGCTGTCAGGTTGTATCTGAATCTTTCTCTGTTTTTAATATAGTCACTTGTGCTTCCCACTGATGTGCTTTTTCTTTATCCCATAAGTTTGGGGTCCCATTTTAGTGGGGGGGATTTTTTTCTCTTTTGATTTTCTAGATTACCTATTGAGTATTCAAAAGTGTGTTGAGACTCCATGATTTAATACGATTTTTAAAATCCTAGAGTTGGGAATACACAGGGGTTCTGACCTCTAGAGAAGCCCAAACTCAGACAACAGCTGTCTTCTGAAGGAGGCTCCTGGCCACAGGACCCTGGGGCTTGCTGTGGTGTGATGTGAAGCCCATAAGACTGTGAAACTCCAGGCACCAGGAAGCCAGCATCCACACCGAGGGTGTCCACAGGATTCCTGGACCCTCACCCTGCACAGGGGCGGCTCTCTTCTCCAGCTGTGAGGTCAGGGGCCATGGCCAGCCTCTGCGCTGTCATCTCAGGAGGAGGAGGGACACGAGGCATTCAGGTACCTGCATATCCAGGTCCCAGCCTGTGCGGCTGTGTGTCTGCCTGCTCACCTCACACTGCAGGGGCACACCCGGGACCCTGGTTGTATGTGGAGGAGGAGGAGAGTGCTGGGTGCCCCGTCCAGTCAGCTTGAATCCCCTTACTTTAAATTTTTGAGGCTCCTCCTTGCTGTTTGCCCCAATGGCTGTGCCGGTTCCTATGCCCAGCAGCCACGTACGGGCGCCTCTCCTCTCTGCAGCCGTTCCAACCCTCGTGGTATTTGGATTTCTTTCCTAGCGGCCCTGCTGACCAGGTGACAGCTCCTGTGAGTTGTACCTGCATTCCCTCCAGTCAGTGACGTGGGACGTGTTTTCACACACCTATGGCCACCTGTGTAGGAAAACGTGTGTGACCGAGGTTTGGGACGTGAGCTCCTGGTGGCACGCGGGGCTGGCAGACACGCTCCCGGCTCTGCACCGTCTGTGCTCCGTGGGTGGTGCCTGCTGCCGTGCAGGAGGACTTGGGTCGCCTTGGTCCAAGTCACTTGTTTTTGCTCCTGTTGCCTCTGCTCCTGGTGCTGTATCAGAAAACCAGTGCCGAGACGGGTGAGCGGCTTCCCGTAGCTTCCAGGAATGCGGATTCGGATCTCACACTCGAGTGTTTAATCCATGGAGTGAATTTTTGCTAATGGATAAGATGAGCCTCCAGTTTACTCCCCTCCTCCTCCATCCCCCTTGCACGTGGCCATCCAGTTTCCCAGCACCCTCTGCTGGAGAATCTGTCCTTCCTGGTGGTGTCTTTGGTCTCTTTGTCAGAAGCTAGTCTCTGGGTGCACGTGTGTCCTGGGCTCTCGATCCATCCCGTTGGATTTGCTGTGTGGCACTGGTTGGGTGGTAACGGTCTGGGATAGAGTTTGAGATCTGAAAGTATGATGCCTCTTTGTTCTTTTTGTTCAAAATCGCTCTAGCTATTTGGGATGCGTGTGCTTCCGTCCCATGAGAATTATAGCGTTATTTTTTCTGTGGAGGATATTGTGGGAATATGACAAGGTTTGCGGGGAACCCGGGGCTGCTCTGGGAAGTATGGGCATTTTTATAACGTTAATTCTTTGGATTGAACTTGGGATATATTTTCGTTTGTGTCTTCAGTATCTTCTCATTCCTTATGGTGTACAGATGTTTCACCCACTTGGTTCACTTTGTTCCTAAGAATTTTATTTCTTTTCCAGGCTCTTGTGAATAGGACTGTTTTCTTCATTTCTTTTTCAGGCAGTCCGCTTGCTGTTTTCCTAGACGGGTGCTGTGTCCTGCAACTGGACTGAACTTACTTCTTCGTTCTAACAGCCCGGGGGCCTCTCCTCTTAGGGTTTCTGCAGGTGAGATCATGTCGTCTGCAGACAGTCTGACATCTTCCTTCCCAATCTGGACGTCTTTCCTTCCTTTCCTTGCCTCACCATTTTCAGTAGGCCTGTATTACATGAGGCTTCCTATGTATCTTAAATTAAGCATTTTACCTGGGCCCCCTGATAGATTCACATGAAATTGTAAGAAATAATACAAAGATTGCTAATATTTCCAGAAGGGGTTTTCCACCTAAACCTTTGAGAGATACTGGAGCACAGCTTTGTGTTGAACCACGGTTGCTGGTTTAGGCATCATAGTGATTCTGGCCTTCCCAGCTGGAGAGTGTTTGCTCATGCATTTGCTGAGAGAGATCGTATGAAATTGTGCAAATTCTTTATCAATACCCCAGTGAACAATCCATGCCTGGAAATCTCATTTTTGGGGTTTCTAAACTATAAATTCAGTTTGCTTAGTGGTGATAGATTTATTCATAATCTCTATCTCATTTTGGTTGAGTTTGTGTGGTTTGTGGGTTCTGCAAAATTATTTATTTCTTTTAATTTGTCAGATTTATGAGTATAAAGCTTTTCCTACTGTCCTTTTATTTTCAGAGGACCTGCAGTGCTACCTGCTATTTCATGTCTAGCATTTCTCTTTTGTGTCCTTATATTTTGGCAGTCTTACCATAGGCTTATCAATTTTGTTTTATTTTATTTTTACAAAGAACCAGTGTTTTGTTTCATTTATTTCCAATTTCATTGGCTCTCCTCTATTTTTTCCTTCCTCTGCTTGCTTTATTTTTCTCATTTTTGGAAGCGTTTGAGGTTGAAGGTAAGCCATTGGTGTGCCCTTCCTTCTTCTGTAAGCATTTCTACTACACCTGTCCCTCTGGCACTGCTTGGCTGCACCTCATGAATATTGTTACATTGTATTTTCGCATTCATTCAGTGCAGACTTGAAACTTCCTCTGTGAATTCCTTTTTCACCCATGTGTTATTCAGAAGCATGTCGTTCATTCCCCACGTTTAGAGATCTTATGGTTGTCTTTCTGTTAATGATCTCCATATTCTCTCGTGGTTGGAGGGTGCACTGTATGAGTCCAGTGTTTTCTGATGTGCACAGTTGGTCTGTGGCTTGGTATGCGTTCTAGCATAGTAACTGCTCCACAACACTTGGAAAATATGCCTTCCAGAGCTGCTGGGGGTGCTTTCTTCAGATCATGAGCTCACCATGGTGGGTCTTGCTGTTCAATCTTCTATATCCTCTCTGAGTTCTAACAGTTAATGAGAAAGGACGGTAGGGTCCCCAGCCACAGCAGTCCTACCAGTTTTGCTGCAGGTATTTGGAGACTGTTGTCTGGTGTGTACACATTCAGAATCATCGTCTCTTTCCCGGTGGGTGCACACTTCTCTGTCTCAGCGTCTCACTTCATCTCTGCTAACTTTGATTGCTCTAAAGCCTGTGCCATCAGATGCTGATGTAGCCTCCCGTGTTTAATTATAGTTTTCATGCTGTACCTTTTCCATCCCTCGACTTTCAACCTCCCCATGTCACTGAGTCTGAAGTGAGTTTCTACGTAAACAACATGCAGTTGCGTTGTGTATTTTTAAAGGTCCTGCTTCATATATGAGACCATTGACATCTGGGGCCATTGTATTAGTGTCCTCTCACTTTCATCTCTATTCAGCTCTCTTCCTCTGCGGTTACGTTTGGGAAGGGTTTCATCTTGATCTAGTTAGAGTCTCGAGCACACCCTGTGTGCGGTGCTGTACGTGGGAGGCAGTGGTCACGCTCTGTGGGGTGCAGGTTCTGCCATCCCAAGTGAGCATGGCCACCGCACTCTGATGCAGGCCTTGTTCCCCCCACCCTCAAGTGACCAGTGTGGGTCCAGACAGCCTGTGACCCGGTGTCAGTCCTTAACACTTGGCTCCTGCCACTCACTGGGGCAGAAGTCTCTTGTGTGTCTTGCCCTCTGTTTTTCCCCCGTCCATGTTGCTTGCTGATTCTCTAAGAGCCTTTCCTCGGCTCCCTCCCTGTGAAGAACATCCTCTACCCACTCTTTGCGGGCACCTGTCATGAGCACAGAAAGACCAGGCCAGATGCAAACTTCACAAACCATTTAAGCCTTTTATTCAGGAATGAGATGGCAATGGACCCACTTTCCGGGTGCAAAATGAGCCACTGGCCCAGGGAGGAGTTGGGGCTTACGTAGATCATACTGAGAGGTGCTTTAGTGAGCAGGTCCATCAGGAGTTTGGGTTTTGGGGTGGGGTGGGTGGCCAGCACCTGCAGAGGATTGATCTTGGAGACGTCAGTGTTTCCCAGAGACTGTCATTCTGGGATGCAACCCTTCCTCCCCACCAGTGCCAGCATCTAGAAGGCTTGATCTTGAAAGAGACGAAAACTGTCAGTGTGGCTCAGTGTGGCTTTCCTTTTCATCTCTTTTCTCAGGCCCCACTATTTTGGGGTTTTTCATTTACCATACCCAACATTCCAGACTCTGACAGGAAGGAAGGAATCCGATGTCAAGGTCTCTAGCTGCCTCCGGGAGGGGGCCATGTGGGGGGTTCCTCTCAGAGTCCTGGAAGTGAACTTGGGGTCATGTAGAGGGGGATGTGTCGGGAAGCTCTCTGCTGCTCAGATCAGGCGGTGAGCGGCGGGAGGAGAGATGTTTCCAGATGTCTGCCTGCAGTTGCGGCTAAGCTGATCAGTTAAGAAATGGTGAAACTAAAATAGGGAAGAGAAAAACATTATAACAATATGTGAGGATTATTAGTTTGTTAGGTTGGGGGCAGCAATTGTAGCGTATAGAATAAAGACTAATTGGCTTAATAATGTTGGGAGAATAATTCTAGCTTGAAAGGTGGAGACTAAATTGTTAGTGCTAGGAAAATGATTTGGGCACGTAATATAGCTGAGGACTCTGTTGTTCTCAATTCAGGCTCAGTCAGATTTGGGGTGTTCTTCCCATGATTTCAGGGGGCCGGTTCCTTTGGAGCATAGCAAGCATGATTAAACCTGGAACCATATTTTCCTGGTGGTTTAATCATTTTCATCCGGCTAGTGAACAGATACTCCTAATCCTGCTGCTCCTGTGTGAATCCCAGGGGATGTTTCTAGCCCTTGAGTAAGGGAATAATTTGAGGGCTCTCCTATGTCTGGTGTGTGCTGTTATTGGAACGGGTAGGCTTTGGCTGTGGGGTTAAATGTCCGTTTGAGGAGTAGGAAAGATCCAGGTACAGAGGCCAGGTTAATTTTGGTAGGCAGGGATGCATGTGAGTCTCACAAAGAAAAACCCTCAGAAGTTAGGGGCATCAGGGCTGTGGGACTGACACAGAGCACATCTTATGTTCTTACCATTTTTCCTCTAAAATGCCCAGGTAAGGCTACATTCTGGTCATGACAGTTTTTGCTAGGTGTTCGAGCCCAAGCTGGTCAAACTGACCCGGCTCCTATTCACTGTTAGAGGTCACCTGAGTTCCCACAGGGGTCACTCTTGGGGAACCTAAGAGCAGCTTCTTAGCTCTCCTAGTGCCATCTGCTTGCTAGGATGGGCTAGGGTCTCCTTGAGGAGGTGGCTCCCCTTGGAAGCAACAGGAACGCTTCAGGGACCCTCCTCTTTGCAGCAGGTGCCCTGATTGGCTTTCCGTTCCCCAGTGGTCTCATTAGTCTCCCTGATCAGGAGGTCATGTGGCCCAGAGTTGCAAAGCTCCTTAGAGAAGCTCTCTAGTTCCCTGGGTTCAGGCTGACTCAGAGGGCAAGAGCCAAATATTGGTTTTCTTGGCCCTTCTGTTTTACCTTAATCTTTAAGCCTTGGTCTTAAACATCCAGCAAGCCAGTCTCACCAGTCTTCACGGAAGAGTACTGGGCTTTAACTTCAATGTCCATAACCTTATGGTCATTTACCCCTTTTATTTAATTGGGGTCTGTATTAGTGCTCGAAGTTAGCCTTATATCCTATCTGTCCTGTAGGTGATGGCTTATTATCTTAAATTAACCCAGGTCGTGTGTTCTTGAAGCAGTGCCTCTGTAAAACATTAACAGGCAACAGTTATAGAATTTATAGGAAAATGCAAAATAAAATTAACAAGCGTACAAACATGTTCAATTTGTGTAATAGCTACCTTGAATTTTGGCTGCATTATATATTATCCCTGTGTAAGATCACAGTAATCTTTACAACAAACATCAATCTTCTGAATGCAACTCTAAATAGGCTGAAGTCTGGCCTAGGTTGGAGCCATTCTAAGGTGGAAGGCAGAGCCTCATTTCAGGTAAGGGGGGGCTTTTCATGCATCTCTTATAACAGGTTCGAGTTCTTAAGCTGATATTTGCCTCTTTCTTAAATGTCATTTTACAAAGTTTGTATATATTGGTTCCCGAGTCTACATGAACATTAGTTAACACAACATAACATCACACTTAAAACATGAATCAAAGAAAGACTGAGAGAGGCTTTAACTTTCCTTTTGTGTGGAAAAGTGGCAAAATATTTTCATGTTTTACAATATTACCTTTAAACAGACCAGGCTCTCCTTCTTATCTTTCAAAAATGCATTTAAATTCCAATTCCAGAGTGAAGAATAACACAAAAATGTATATATAACTTATTGACAATAGGTTACTTTATCCAGCCATAAAACGTGAAATGACATGAGTAAATACCAACCCGTTTGTTATTGATATACAAGTCTGAGAATTTTGTTACAGGTGATTTTAGTCTGGAGAATATCAGCATGGAAAAGTGCTCTCCTAAGCTTTATATTGATCTAAGTCTAACTTCTAAAGTACCACTTAGAATCCAGAGTGTGTGGTAACAGCAATCGCAGGTCTGTATGGGTTAACAAGAGTCAAAGAAGAGCTTCAAATCTCTTATAAATTTAGGAAACAGTGTTAACAATCAGAAATTGACTTAGTCAAAGTAAACAGATTTAAGACAGATCTTCAGATGACAGTGTGGCCTTTTCCTGGCCATGTACATGTATTTATGGCTGGTACATTTTGCTAGTGTCCCCTCGGCTCTGGTGCCCACTGGCTAGTTGAGTCGTGTGGTTTTGCTATTGTGTTTTGGAGTTGCTCATAAAGTCTGGACAGCAACCCCTTGTCAGATATGTAGGGTTTTTTGTCTTTGTTTTTTTGGGAGGGCAGGGGGAGGAACCAGGGATTGAACTCAGGGGCACTCGACCACTGAGCCACATCCCCAGCCCTATTTTGTGTTTTATGTAGAGACAGGGTCTCACTGAGTTGCTTAGCACCTCGCTGTTGCTGAGGCTGGCTTTGAACTCGTGATCCTCCTGCCTCAGACTCCCCAAGTGCTGGGATGACAGGCGTGGTCACCGTGCCTGGCTCAGATGTGTAGTTTACAGGCTTTTTTTTTTTTTGCTTTTGTTTCTTGTGCTTTTGTTTCTTGTTTTAAAAAGTCCTTGCCCATCGCAGTGCTCTGAAGCATTCCCCTGCATTTTCTCCTGCCAGTTTCAGGTCTTACGTTCGCACCGGCGCACACCTGGGTTGCTGCTGTGGCTGGTGAGGCAAGCAGTCCCAGTGCTGCTCACGGAGGAGACGCTCCTTCTTCCAGATGTGCTCCGAGCACTTTGTCAAGACTCAGCTGCCAGTCGTACAGGTTTGGTTCCGGGCTTTGGTCCACTGGCCCAGGAGCATCTGTGCCAACGGCATGCCGGTTTCCTTCTGGTCTGTTTTGCCACGCTGTTTTGATGATGCAGCTCTGCGGCAGGTTTTGAAGTCGGGTCGCAGCCCGTGTCCAGACGGCAACACTGCTTGACAAGGTCCAGTGGGCGCGTATGGATCTTAGGCTAAAGTGTTACTCTTTATTTTGTTTTTGCTTGGGATGATTGTTGGCAGGATAATAGAGATAATTATACTTGTGAATGTTTTCTTGCTAACCCTGAAGAAAAAGCACTCTTGTCCAATTCTCTGCAGAAGTCACCTCAGTCTGGAGCTAATGATTGTATCACTCAGGAGCACAAACAGTCTCAGTCTCCTATTGTGCCTTCTAGCCTTTTCCCAGGAAAGATAGAAAATCCCAAAAGCACATCTAGAAAACTCCCTTTCAGAAGCCCCCACAATGTATATGACTTCATGAAAACATCTGCTCCTCCTGGGAAAATATATTCCCGAGCCCATTCAACAGGAAATGCAGGCAGCTGATGCGGCAATTGCAGCAGCAGGAATTGTGGGCAACAAACCCTCCTGCTGTGCTCAAGCCGAAAGCTATAGCTTTGGTACAGCCAAAACCTGGAAAAAGTCCTGGCCCAGGTGGGTTCCCCCTACCAGACATTCAGGATCATATGTAATCTTTGAGATGGGAAAGGGAGTTACATGGCAGGTACCCAGACGAAGAGTTACTACTCCAGAACCACCTCCTACAGTCACACAGCTCCTTTACCTTGGACAGGAGCCTATATTTATGGGGAAAGATGGGTTTCACTTACAAAACTTTATCACTCTGGGAAGAATCAGGAGACCTAGATGTTCACCTAGGGAAGTAGAGTTAAAACTATGCAAGCAATGGTTTGAGCAGAACTTAAGTAATGGTAATCTGGGAAGATTTTATACTAGAAATAATATATGTAGATGATAGTGTAGAAGATGTGATTTTAGCCACATAGACTAGCTATATAGAAACTTACTTATTCATTTATAGAGGAAGTAGAAACTTAAGAGTCTGGTGAAAACCACAAACCACAGTCTCACACCTAGTAGATTATTATTAGTTTTGCCTAGTTATTACATATTAGCACATATTAGCCTCAATGGTTATTCTTAGAAGATTAAGGTAATGAGTTTAAGAGGATAGATGAGACTTTAACAATTTTAAGGTAGACATTAAGATAGGTTAAGAAAAAAATATAAATGTAGAAACCTCTAGATGAAAGGTAATAGGTTAACATTTTGATAGGTCTATTTTTTAGCTTATTAAGTGTGTTTTTCTATTTTAAGCTGGCCAAAATCTGTCATATGTAATTGTTAAATATAGAACATATGTTTTATGTATTTCCTTATTGTGGGATCTCATGGAATAGCATCTTCCTACATTTGTATGATTAATAATGTATTCATTTATGATGATCTGATGATTTTAATGAAAATAGTCTATGAGAAAAACAAAGTTTGTTGAACATTTTATGGGTATAAATAAAGCCCTGCCACTGAGAAAATTCAGAGGCAGGTTGTACCACATCTGGTCTCTGTGTTTCATTCACGTCCCCTCCCCGACCACCCCATGATGGGTCCCCTCATCCCACCTTTGAGGACCTCATGACCTGCAGAGGCTGGACCCCTGCAAAGTCGGGAAGTGTGGGGCCTCCCCTTTGCTCTTTCCTCTGGATGGCGCTGGTGTTTGGGACTTTGGTGGCTCCATATATGTTTCAGAGTCACTTTGACTCAGGCACACTGGACCGTGGCACGTGTTGAGTGCTACGCAGGCACACGTCGTTACCAGCACCTGCCAGCAGTCTGTAGAGAATGCACTAGAAAAATTACCGTAAATACTCCAAGGGCAGCAGAAGCACCGTCCCTCAGGCGGACCAGCGAGGAAGACGCACCCATGGCCCTCAAGCTTGTGGCTGGTTGGGGGAGAAAGACGTGGAAACAGGACACTGCATGGGGCTAAACGCTAGCTGGAGCTCTGTTCAAAGCCAGTAGTGCAGACTGAGAAGGGACCTCCTGCCTGGAGTGGGTGGAAGTCTGGGGACGTGGCTCGTCTTCAGCCCTCGTCACTGGGACTTGTGCCCATTCCTGAAAGACATAATGTCAGCCCACAACACACAGCATCCCAGAGGCCGAGCTGGACCAGACGCTGCCTTCGGGCACAGGGCAGAGCCCGTCCGCATGTGCACACACGCATACAGCCAGGCTCCATGTCCATGGTTCTGCACCCACAGATTCAGCCACCTCAGCATCAGATCTGTTAAGAGAAAGTCTGGCCACACTGAACATAGGCAGACGGTTCCTTCTTGTCGTTAACCACTGAACAGCACCGTGTCACTGGATGCACGTCACAGCAACCACCGCAGGGGTCCAGAGCACTACTGAAGCACACGGAGCTTGCCTGTGGGTTGGCTGCAACAGCACACAGGGTCACAGAAGGGACTCACACAGCCTCAGCCTGGGGTGTCTGCAGGGTGCAAGGTATCCTGCGCTGCCACACACGCTGAGGGACTGGGGGGGGTGCCTAGAGCAGACGCTCTGGACAGACTTTCCAAAGAGGGATTCGCTTTCACAGAGGGGCAAGGAGCCAGTGCAGCAGCTTGGCAGGTGGCCGCGCTCTATCAGCTGGAGCAGGAAGACGCTCCCACCACGCAGAGAACCCAAGACTTCAACTGCGAGCTCTCTAGAGCTGCCAAGCCCCCGAGACAGAAGTGCCCTGCGTTCAGCTGGGAGAGAGCCACCTCAGGATGGAATGTGACACAATGGCAGCTAGTCGGTTCAGCCCCTCAGCACTGGAGAAGGCGTGTGCGTCTCTCCTTCCCCTCTGCTCCAGCGTGGACCTGCTGGGCTAATCCTTGACTCAGAGAAACAAGTCCACTCCATGCTGGGTGGAGAAGGTATGTGTTGCTTCCTGAAAGGCATCGCCTGTCTCCACCCGTCCCTGCAGCAGGTCGAGAGTTTGAACCAGACAAATGAAGGAGCACCAGTGGTAGAGGGTGTCGAGGGAGCTGGCAGCAGTGTCCAGGGGCGCCGGATAGCGGCCAGGGGCACTTGTAACAGTGTTGGGGGAGCTGGTAACGGTGTTGGGGGCGCTGACGGTGGTGTTGGGGAGCTGGCAGCAGCATGGACAGATGGCAGCAGTGTACCTTCCACAGTGCACCACTCTGCTAATGTCAGTGAGGACTGTTGCTTAGCTCTTCTGTGGAAAGTCGACGTGCTTATACATCCGGATTAAGGGCGACCACGGGGAGCCCCACCTGCTCACCAGCCTGCGCACCTGTGTTCCGAGGCCCATGCAGGGGAGGGCGCTGCACAGGGAGGGCACCACGCGTGTTCTCCTTGTGTTGCGACTTTTAACAGAGCATGCGGTGGTGTCCCGCGTTAGGGAGACGCATTTCTACTTTAGTTACTTGCCATCTGTGCAATGACTTATGCTCATGACTCCTTGTGTTTGGATACATATTTGCATAAAAATACTCTGGTTAACATAGGCTGACACATTGCACAATTAACATTCTGTATTCTAAGGAAGTTTTTAATAAAGAGATAAAGAAGAAATTTCTAACACAGGCGCAGCCTGGGACAGAGAAGCTGGGCTGCGTGCCCAGACGCAGGCAGGAGCACACGATTTGTGAAGCTGATTCACCAGGGCTGATGTCTGTTTAGGCTTAGGCAACCTCGAGAGAAAGGCCTCACCCGGTAATTCTTACCAAACGGAGATCTGACCCCAGCAAACAGCTGGCAACAGCTGGAGCCCACCTGTCTGTCAAACAGAGCGTGTGCTGCTGCCCTGCAGGCAGAGGCTGGACACTGCTGGACACCCTACCTGCAGGACGGCCTCCCACTGGAAAACACTCACCTGGCCAGAAGTGTCAAGAGCCCCAAGCCCTCGTGAGAGCCACCCTGGTGACACCGTGGCCACCTGCTGGATGGAGGACAACCCCAGTTCCCCTCTGGCTTGATCTAAATCAACAAGACTCCTGAGGAATCCAGGTGGCTGAGCTGGTCCCACCTGCTCTTCAGACACTCTATACCCGCACCTTGGTGCCCACCACGTGGCCTGTCTCCTACCTGCTGCCGTCATTGGGATCCTGGCTTTCTCAGGATCAAGAGGAGCAACCGGGAGGCAGGTGGTGGCCGCACCATGGCTGCGACGTGTCCAGCAGAGCACGGGGAGGCCAGCTTCGAGCACCCTCTGTAGCACGGTTCCTGTGGAGAGGTGTGGTGTGCTCCCTGAGCCGCCACCCTTCCCTCTGAGGCGGGTGTGACAGTGGCACAGGACACAGGGCCAGACTCGTGATGCTGAGTCGCCATCTTTCCCTCTGCACAGACCTGGGATCTTTTCATGGAGCAGGGCAGTGTTGGCCCGTCTGTGGGAGGAGGTCCCAGGGGGATTTTGTTCACCATCCTGGGACTGTAGGGCCTGGGAGGCCGCAGCCGTGTGATCCGGCTGGAGGACTGGCGAGGTCCTGTCTCAGGAGCTGCGTCCAGCTCACGGGGACATGGTTAAGACCACAGTCCCGGGAGAGCCTGCAGAGGACTCCAGGCCCATGAGCGGGGGTCGGGGCTCTCGTGGGGTGCAGCTGTCAGAGGGCTGCTGGTTGGGGTGAAGACCAGGGCGTGGTTGCAGAAGGGTGCCCGCCCTCCCTGCACCCCCACGCTCTGGAGTCTTCCCTCCACTTCCTGTTCTCACTTCTACATTCCCTCCTGTCCTGACTCTCCATCACCACCCGTCCCTCATTTGAAAAGAGGAAAAGGAGAATGAAGAGGCAGCTCCTCATCTCCCCGAGAGGGTTTGCTGGCCGCACCCTGAAGTTTTCCCATCTATTACCTGTTTCAGCAGTTGGCAAGTAGGGTTTTGCCGGAGCGTGTGATTCTGGGCCTGGTTCATTGATGGTAACGGGAGTGACAGTGAAGTTCATTCGTACCATTGAGCAGGTGTGCCCCACATGTGGCACACACGTATCACCTCCTGTCAGCCTCTGAGCCACCTGCCGGGGCGGATGCTATCGACAGCCTCCTGCAGAACAGACTTGAAGAACTTGCCCGGATCACTCAGGTGGGAAGCTGTAGACCTGCCCGTCTCTGACATCCATCTTCAGAGACGCGAGTCAGCGTAGCTGGTACGTTGGAAACAGGTGCACAGAGGACCTGAGGAGAGCGAGAGGTGAAAGCCCGTCACGGGGTGCAGAGCAAGTGTGTGCTGACTTCCCATCCGCTGCAGTGCCCTGGAGGGGCTGTGCCCCGAGGGGTAGAGACACTCGGGTGCAGCTGTGTGGGAAAGACGGGGCTGGGAACTGGGGCATCAGGTGCTTAGCTGCAGAGTCCAAGGGGTAGGACAGGTTGTTGGTGTGACCCTTCTGTCTTGAGGACAGGGCCACCTGTCCTTTCTTTTCCCAAGGTGTTCAAAGCATGGCCCAGACACAGACGCCCCGTTAGCCCCTGTGCAGGAGGAAGCTGGCCAAAATGCCAAGGCCTGTGGCGCTGTCCCTAGCAGTCATGGAGAAGGCAGGTGCTGCTGGTCCAGACATTCCCAGTCACTGCTGGCACAGACCGTCACGTGGAACCACGCCAGGACCCTTCTGGTGTGGGAGCCAGCCACTCTGGGGAGTTTACTCTGTCAACAGGACACCCACATTACCAATTCTAATTACTCATTAAAACAGAAAAAGGGAAAATGCCCACACATCCAACTGGAAAGAAGTCGAAGTATTACAGGAGAGAGGCAGTTAGTTAAATGCCAGTCCTCTGTAGTGGTCAGCAGGTGGTGTGCTCGGGCCCTCGCTGTGACAAGACAGGGTCGAGTGCCCCCTCTGGGTGCGGGGACTGCAGCCGCGCTGGTCCAGCTCCAGCCAGTCTGCTTGCAGGCCATTCCCGTGGTGTCATTAAGGCTGCAAATCCACCCTGCGTCATCCTGATTTCTGCAGCATCCCCAGCTCTGAGCGTGTGCCTGGCAGCTCTTTAATCAGGGACTTCGTGGAGCACCTGCTGTGGCTACCCTTCTTCATCTCTGTAAGCACCGACTTCTAGCCTTATGTCATGTCTGACTCCAGAAAATATTATTATAAGCCCTAGAATTAGAAACCCAACGATGGAACACACTGGCTTCAACTGCCCATGAAGTCATCATATTTTGAGAAGTAACATTCAGTAAGTTTTCATTTTAATCAAAAACTATAGCAGGACCAGGGGTGCTTGCGTGAAATGCATAATTTTCCCATTTCTGGATGGTGTCAGATAACGGCTCCCTCATCCATGAAACAATTATAAAACCAGAAACACTCTGCGAATATCAAGTTGTAGCCTCCTGTTTATTTTAATGTTTTCTTCATCTTTCATCAGCTTGGAGCTCAACAGATGGACCTGAAGAGGGTTTGAGCGCAGTTCCCAAAAGAGCCCACAAGCTGCCGCAGGGGGAGGTCGTCAGGCGCTTGCTGTGTCCTGCCCCTGTCCTGGGCCACGGGAATGCCCAAGAGTCTGGGCTCTTAGGATGGATGATACCGGCCTTCGAGGCGCCTGGGTCACGGCTCCCTGTCCCCAGCTGCGGAACGGCCCCCTCCATTGTCTCAGCCCATGCCATGAGCTTTAGGTGTCTGCTACGTATTCAAGGGTCTCTTGGGTTTTGAGGTTCGGTTCTGTTTGCTTGTAAACATCATGCTCACCCTTTGCCTCCCTGCCACAGGGGGCCAGTCCTGAATCACGCCTCCATTAAGAGAAAGGTGTGCCAGTCATGGAGAGGGCAGGTGTCCATCTGTAATCCCAGTGACTCCAGGGGCTGACGCAGGAGGACCACAAGTGCAGGGCCAGCCTGGACAACTTATTGAGACTGTCTCAAAACATAAAGTACAACAGGGCTTGGACTGTAGCTCAGTGGTCAAGAGCTGTGGGTTCCAACCCCAGTACCCCCCAAAGGAGAGACAATATCCAGTCCCCCCTGGCGGGTGCAGGAGGGTAGCAACTGTGTTGCTCCTAATCCGACTCAGCTGGAGGGCTGTGTGCAGCCAGGGGAGTGGGGGGTCCAGCCACATGCATCTCTGGGTTGAGCTGGGCGGAGGGGACGTGCTCCTCTGTGATGATTCCCTAAGGAAGCTCTGGGGGTGCCACCTGCACTCTGGCTGTAGACATGTGTCCAGTGCACCCTCGGCTGTGCCGTGGCCACAGTTCTGGGAAGTGGACAGCTCCCCGAGTACCAGGCTCCATCCACACCACTCCCTTAGCAAGCTAATAAGACTCTGAAACAGACTCCTTGTCCTAATCTGACAGACTGGTGGCCTGGGGAGGTGGCAGATGATGGCAGTTACGGGGTTTAAACTGTGGGCTCTGCAGGCCGTGACTGCTCAGGGGACTGGCGTCTGACGTGCGTGGGGTCCACTGCTGCCCTCTCCTCACCTGCATGCTGGGCAGCTCCAGCTGCGCTGCAGGCTGTGTCCATGCCTGAGGCCCCTGGCCTCCTTGTCCACGTCCCAGGTCACACCTCTGCTGTGTTGCTCACCCTCCTTCAAACCCCTTCCTTCCCCCTTCACCCGAGTCCCCTGTGTGAAATTCAGCCATCGAGCTGCTCTGCAGACACTCACTGACCAGAGCCAGGCCGGGCTGAGCCAGCTGGACATGTGGGTGGCCGACAGAGTGTGTGACACCCATGTGCCTGGCTTCCTGTCCTCGCTCAGGAGCACAGCCTGCAGCCCCTCCAGTGCCACGTCTGTGGGGCCCAAATGGCACCACAGAACAGTGGCGGCTGAGCGCCCAGGCTGTGGCCGGTGAGAACGCAGTGCACCTCATCTCACGGCCTGAGGGACTCCCATGTCCCCATCTGGCGTCCAGGGCTCAGAATGGTCTTGCCTCAATGTCATAGGAGAGACACCGATGGTGGCTCTAAGGAATGGGCCCCCGTCCGCCAGTCTTAGCTTAGTCACTGCTGTGACTACAGACCTGACAAGAGGAGGAAGAGGAGGGAGAGTTTACTGGGGCTCCACAGTTTCAGGGGTCTCATCCACCGGTGGCTGACGCCCTGGCTCTGGCCTCAGGGGAAGCAGGGCACCATGGCAGAGGGTGTGGAGGAGAAAGCAGCGCAGGACGTGGCACCAGGAAGCAGGCAGAGCTCCGTTCTCCGGGGTCAGAGTAGAAACCCCAAAGGCACGGCCCAGACAGCACCTCCTCCAGCCACGCCACCCGCTGCCGAGACCACCCAGTTGACCCCCACGGGCGGATTACTGCAGATTAGCTCGAGGCTCTCTCCAAGCCTCCCTGCGTGGTCTCACCCTTGCGCTCTCTGGGGACACCGCGCGTCTAAACCTAAGGCAGCCCCATGCAGGAAAACCTCCACCTGTGTGCTCCATCCTGGGGCCCAGAGGCAGATGGGGCGGTGTGTGGCAGAGGCGGTGGAGTCTCTCGGCTGCACAGCGTGTGAGGCTGGGCTGGGAGGGGCAGGTGGCGTCCTCTAGGGAAGGAAGGCGGGGGTCTGAGGGGCTCTGGCAGGGCGAGGGAACCGCACACACTGTGCCTAAGCCCTGGTGGGAGCTCAGAGCCGACCAGGCAGAGGGAAGCGGCCAGAGGTTTTCTGCAGAAGGGGTGTGGCCCTGGGGGTGTGGGAAGGTCACCGCTTGGACAGTGAGTTTGGAGACGCACAAGGGAGAAGCAGGACACCCACTTGGGTGGCTCTGTATCACTGCCTGTGCGACACACTCTCCCCCACACCAGGCGCTGAAAACACCACCACGATCCATGGGGGTGGGGGGCGGGGGCTCTGCACAGTGTGACCTGTCCTCTGCTCAGGGGCAACCCAGCTGATGGCTGGGCTGGTTTGCCCATGGAGTCCGGGTCCTCGTCCCAGCTCACATGGTTTGGGTAGCGTTCAGTTCCTGGTGATGGTGGCATCAAGGTCCCCCTCTGAGTAGCTGTGGGTGGGTGCTCTCTGGGTCTGCAGGCCCTCACTCTGCAGCTGTCACAACAGGGCAGAGGGCTTCTTCAAGGCCAGCAAGGGGACTGTTCCCTTCAGAATTGGGGTCTTCTGGTTAAGGATGTCTCCTGATGGAGCCAGCCCCACCCATGATAATCTCCTGATGGAGCCAGACCCACCCACAATAATCTCCTCATAGATCCAGACCCACCCACCATAATCTCTTGATGGAGCCAGACTCACCCAGGATAATCTTTCAATTGACTGAAAACCAGCCAGGAGCCAGATATAGGCAGCTATTGTCCCCAAGAAGTGCCACACTGACCTGCGTTGCAGACAGCCACTCCATTATTCGGGCCACTTCATCTGGTCATCTGCTCAGCTCTGCAAGCCCAAGGCAGGCTGCCCAGGTTCACAGGACACTGGTCAGTGAGCCAGACTGGGACCACTGCATTTCAGCATGAAGCAGAGCTGTGCTGAGAGCCCGGGCGGCGCTGAGCACAGTGCAGAGGGCGGCGGGGAGGTGGACTCCGGAGGAGCAGGTGCGTGGCGCTTGCAGACCTGGTGTCCTACTTCAGAAAGGGGATCGGCATAAGCACCCCAGACAGCCTGTGTCCCGCCCGAGGCCTAGGACCTGAGAGGCCACCAGCAGCTGCCGTCACCCTCTCGTCCTCGCCAGGCGCTGCTGAAGGCGGGCGGCTTGGCGAGAGGTCCAGGCTCCGTCCCGAGGGGGCTCCAGAGCGGAGGCCAAGGAGCTCACCGGCCCGTCACTAAGCCACTCTGGGCCACCATTTCTGTGCCTGTTCAACAGAGATAACCCCCTCTGCTTCCCCTGTGGGGAGTGTGTGGCAGCAGTTCAAAGCCCCGAGAGGGCCGTGCCACGGGACAAGGACACGGTGACATTACCTCGCTCCGCGTCTCCTCTGCCCCCAGAGCAGGAAGGCAGCCTGCAGCTGCTCCTGACGCGTCTGGGCGACACAGCCTTCCTGCGCAGTCTGTCGTCCCATTGCTGTGTAACTGGGATTTGATTATTTATTCATTTGGACTCTGCTGCAGGTGGCTCCGTGCACTGAGCAGCCAGCAATCAATTAGTGCTCAGTTTCTCTGCTGTCACACCTGTGGGCTGTGGAGGCAGGGGGTCCCTGGCCCGCACCTCTGACACCTCCCAGGTGTTCCGGGAACACTGAGGGCTCCGTCTTTGCTCTGGTTTTCCACCAGTTTCGTGCATTCCCAGCCAAATGCGACCCATCTTGGTGTGGTCTTTTGTGACTGATTTGCAGGGAGTGACTCTGAACACAAATGTGACTCGTTGGAATCCATGCGTCAGGGTCTTTTGCTGTGGGATGAGACTATTAGGTTGTCTTGGATTAGTTGTGTCAAATGTCAATATTCAAGTTTCTAGTGACATGACTGGTAAAGAAGATGGAAACGGCTGGGGACAGTGGCATCTGCCTGTAATCCCAGCAACCTGAAAGGCTGAGGCAGGAGGATTGAAAGTATGAGGCCAGCCTGGGCAGCTTAGCAAGATCCTGTCTTAAAGTAAAAAGGGTCGGGGAGGTGCCTCCGTGATCAAGGGCCCCTGGGTTCATACCTGCTTTAGAACTAATAGCATTAAACAAAGAATTGCTTCTTGCAAATAAACTCATCATCAGTTGGCATGTTAGAGTCCCTAAAATCAAAGGGAAGTTTGTAAAATCAAATTACATGATGAAGTTATGCAGGGGAAATAGACCCAAAGAACAGAGAATAACACTGATAAAAAGAACCTGTTAATAAATCACCTGGAGAAAAACATTCATGGAGACCAGGAGCTGGTCAATACGGTCTAGTCCACCGTCTGCATTTGTAAGTCTAGTTTTACTGGACATGGTTGTATTTATTTGTTACATAGTTTCTATGCTGTTCTCTCATCACTGCAGAATTCAGAGGCTGACAGCAACCACGTCCCACAGAGCCTGACTTATTTATTACTTGGTCCTTTACCCCAAAAGGCTTATGGACTCTGATATAGAATAGTAGTTATAAATTAACTTTTTAGAGACGTAAGTATGAAATACATTTAGAATACTGTAGTCGGTACATTTAAGTCATACCTGAATAAAATAAGGTAGAAAGTATCTCAAGAGTGAACAAAGTACACCTACCAAGAGAGTCTCAAAATACATAAAGCACAAGCTGACAAAACCGGAGTAAGAGCGATTATTGCACAACCAGCTGGGGATGTCAACACCCACTGTCAAAAACAGAAGGGCCAGATGAGTAAGAAAACAGAGACTGGAACCCCCGGGAAGCAACTCGTCCCACCGGCTCCTGCAGAACTCTCGCCATAGCAGGACAACACAGCTTCTCCAGGGCTCGAGGGACAATCTCCAGTGAAGACCACGTCTTAGGACACAAAATAAGTCCCACCAAAGTTAAATACTCAAAGCATGCTTCCTGACCATGGTGGAATGAAACTAGAAGCTATCAGCCGGAAGAGTTTTGAGGAATTCACAAATCCGTGGACGTTAAACAATATAGTGTTAAACAAGAGGTCAAAGAAGAAAATCACAAGAGAAATGAGAAAATACCTCCAGATAAATGAGGATGGAACACAGCATAACAAAATTATGCTGTACTTAGAGGGAAATTGTGGGAAGTCCTTATAGCTATAAACATCCATGTTAACAGCAACGATCTCAAGTGAAGAAATTCACCTGGTCCATCAGGATGTTAGAATAAAGAACTAAGTAAACCCAGCACACAAGGAAAAAAAAAATGAAGTGCAGCAGAAATAAACAAGAGAAGGGAAGACATAAAGTCAACACTGCCGGAGACGAAGAGGTGGGGGGACACCCTGCAGAGCCTGCACTGTTCCAGGCCAAGCCAGTGACGTCACAGAAAAGGGACCCCAGGAACCAGCACGCCTGGGGGTACTCAGAGCCTTGGAGGAGAAGGACGCGGCACAGCCTTTGCTAAGGGCCAGCCGCAGAGGGACACCATCAGGCTTGCCGTGGAGGCCCCAGCAGTGGAGCCGCCCTCTATGTAAAAACACTCTCCTGTGTACGAGGTGACCAGTGAGGGAGGGAGGCGAGAGGCTCACGGAATCTCTGTCCTCTTTGCAACTTCCTGTATTATTTTTTTAAAAAATTATAAAAGGAGGAAGTCCAAGTGAGAGGACTGGCAAGGAGGGTCTCAGACACACTGAGCCCACCCTTGATAGGAACTCCCAGGATCACTGAAAGGTCAAGTTTCCTGAGAACAACCTGCCTCTCCCGGAATGCCAGAGGTTCTAATGGCCAGATTAACTGGGTCCTCCACAGCCAGGGACCTCTGGAGATGACACTGGGGCACGATGGAGACTGGTGTGAGCACCTGACCTCCCTGGGCCAGCGGAACGTTCTGAATGTTGGGAACATCTGATTCACAAAGGCAGCTCTGGCACTGCATCTGTGCCAAATCCTAGCTGTGCCAAAGACCAGAGGGCGAGGGAGACGCTGTCTGCTTCCTGACCCTTCCCGTCTCCAAACTGCAAACCAAAGAGCTGAGGCCAACTTTACATGTTCGCTGAAAGCCTGAAACGTCCCTGTGATCACGCGCCTGCCTGCGTCAGAGGGCGTCTCACCCCGGGGAGGCCATGAAACAGCTTGGTTTTGAAATGGGTCCTTTTTATATCTATATTTTATTCCAAATGGTCATGAAGACTGACTGGATGTTGCTCTGTATAACAATACTGTCCTTCTGACAAGACCTTCGAGAGAGCATATTGAAGGGAATCCTCTGGCAGAGACAGCGGGTGAAAGAGTGTAGAGCGAGGGGTTTACTGCAAAATGCGGGTGGCTCCAGGTCTCCTTCAGAGCTCAAATGGAGCACGAGCCGCCTCCTCTCGGGCCTGGACTGCTCAGTTTCTCTGGACCTTTGCCAGGAGTGGTCTAGTTTGAGGGACACTTTCTCTAGTGCTAACTTTGGGTCGACAGAGGAACTCTTGCAATTTTGGGGGTTAGATCACAGAACAGTTGGTCCTTACCCCTCAGCTGCAAAACCAGAAGAAATTCCCCCGGCCGTGCCCGACCCTCCTCTTGCCCACAGTAAACAGCCTGAGCATCCTGGGACCCCCGATTCTGCCGAGGCAGCACCTCAGCAGCTGAGATGCCATCCCATTGAACTTCAGGACATGTCCCTCCTTGAGTGAGCAGTCTTGCTGACCGCACTTCACATAATGTCTTGTTGCTGGAATCAATTAGCATCTTATCAAATTTTTAGTTAAGTAATTCTCATTTAAATCTATTTACTAAGAACTCATATTCCCAGTTCTGGACAGTCTTAAGTGATTACAAATTTTATGATAGCATTAGGTTCCAAATCTCATTTTCATTTCTACTCGCCACTCTGATGAGGTTTTATTTTTCTCTGAAAAAAATTTGTTTTCTCAGTTCTGTAAGACCTTGGATGGCTGGTGGTTACTGCCAGTTGCCCTCAGATTGCGAGTCTTGGGAGAGCAGGTGGGAGCACAATCTGAGATGCAAGGCCCAGCCTCCAGGAGGCTGTTGCATTTTGCCAAGAGGCAGGGGCCTCTTCTGTGGTGCACACGCGCTGTGGGTGCTCAGGACATGTGAGCCCGCCTCTCTCTAGGGATGTCTGCAGGGGAGCGAAGGTGGCCTCAGGGAGGCCACCTTCAAAGTCTGCAGCGCGGGAGGTCAGAGGGAGCAGACGGGTTCTCATGGCTGCACAAAGCTCTCTCCAAATGTCCTGACGGTGCATTCTCTGAGCTGGCGAGACTGGAAACCACCCCCTCAGAGAGCTCTGACATCCACAGAATGCGACTTGTAGCCAGCAGGACTGTCCTGCGCCTGGGTAACACCACAGTCCAAGTCAGGATGACCGAGGGAGACCAGCTGGGGTGGTGAGTCCATCTCAAGGAAGGAGGTGTAAGAGGGACGTTCGACCTGCCCCGTTTGTACCCACGGGACTGTGACTTATGAAGGCGCCCCGGTGGCCACACAGGGAGGGAAGCACCTTGATAGAAAGATTATTACCTGGACTTCCAGAGAGAAGGGGCAAGCGGCACCCCCAGGGCCGGGGCGGAGCTTCCGGTTTGGATGGGGAGGCAGGACTGAGGGGAGACCCAGGCCAGAGCTCTCCTCCCAGGGAGGCCGGGCAGGGCAAAGTGCTGCAACCCGGCCCTCCTGGGTGGGAAACAGAAGAACTTACGCTTTACGAGCAACGTGAGCGCCGCGTCAGCCTCGTGCAGGCACGAGTCCCGCTCGGGGGCCGAGCTCAGTGTCAGTGAACCAAGAATAACGGATTGAATAAGGGGCCTCCGGACAGAAGCGCAGCTCGAGCAAGGTCATGCGTGTGGCGGCTGGCGGAAGGCTGTGATGGGAGGCTGAGGCTCCTTCGTCCCTGGAGCCCGTTTCAGGGTCCGCTGTTCCGTGTTTGTGGCAACGTTATAGAACCTAACGACCGTGGGTAGCAAGCGTCGAGTGCCCAGCTCCCACGAGGACTCTGATCCGCTGGACCTCTCACACAGGGCAGGGAACGTGGGGCGGGGCAGCGTCTCTGGGAAGCCGGACGCTGTCCTTACAGCTGAACATGCGCTGACCACGCCGCTCCTCCTGCACCCGGGCAGCTGTCACATGCGAGGGAAAACTTAAATTCACATGTGCGCCCTCGAAATGGCAGGCTCAAGTCTTTTGCTGAGTGTGGGAAGTTTGCAGCCACCGTTTACAGAGTTGTTTTCGGACCCGTCTTCTGCGTCCTCGCCTTTGTGCTCCAAGGGGAAGGGGTGTCAGACCTTGGCACCGTCTCACGAGGCTTCAGGCTCAGCTCGTTGCGTTTCCATCTGTTTTTCTTTCTGTTTTGTACATTGGATGATTTCTATTGATCTGTCTTCAAGTTGATGGGTTCTTTCCTATCTCATTTTACTTCTCTATCCAACGAGGGTATGTTTAAATATTTTTTTATTTTTCAGTTATAAAATGTCAATGTGATTCATCTCTAGATCTTCTGTTTTATTGCTGAGATCGCCTGCTTTTTGATTTGAGAGGGCTCATAATTCCTGTTGGAGTATCTTTACAAAAGTGTTTTAAAACACTTGTCCAAAAACCATAGCCTCTGTGACATCTTGGTGCATCTGTCAATCACATTTTCTGATTTGAGTTGGGATTGTCCTGGTTCTTGATGTAACTAACACGTTTGGACTGTGTCCTGGACATTTTGAATGATCTGTTATCAGACTCATTCCCCTTTAAACCTTCTGTTTTAGGTTGAAAGTGCACATCTGGCTGATTCTGGTGAGTCAGGGTTCAAATGCCAGCGGAGCTCACGAAGCCTCAGGTGTTCTCATCTGTACCACGTGCCCTGTAGATGACAAGATCCCACCCGCAGTCCCGCGCGTGATGGCTGGGTGGGGATAACAGGGTCTCACGCACCAACACAGCTGCAGGCGAGGGAGCCACAGTTCTGCCCACGTGCCCCGTGAAGCGAGTGCCCCGTGACTGGGAATCGGTTCTGCCCATGGGGGTGGCACAGCTCCTGCTCCTGTGACAGGCTGCCTCCTCAGCTCTTCCCGCCTGGAAGGACAGACTCGACACTGAGGTGGGGAGGGTGCAGTGGGGGGCTCACCTGCTTTCATGGTGTGCACCCCAAGAACAGGCAGGTGCCCATCAAAGGCCTCTGTACTGTTGGGGTGCTGTGTCCCCAGTTCTTTGGGTGAGAGAAAGTAGCTTTGTTTCTGTGTGCCTCTTTTGGTGTTGCTCATTTGCAGGATTCTCAAGCACCCAGGCTGGGGGTATAAGACAATCCCAAAGTCCCTCCCTTGTCTGTCCGTCCTGTGCTGAGTGACTTTGGTGCTTTGCCCAGAGATTTTTACTGTGGTTAGCGAGAGTAAAACAGAATGAGCTTTACCCCTAACTGGCAGTCTAGCCAATGCCTTTGGATGGTTACCCAGGATTTCTGAATTTGTCCTTGTGAACCATACTGAGTCATATTCTAGCTCTGAATTTCTTGAGATAAATCCCCACAAGGAGAATTCTTGAGTCGTGAGGTGTTCCTATACAACACTGCATCCCTGAAATTCTGGTTAAATCTTGTTTTCTTTTTAATATACAACAGACTGATACATGAAAGACTATTCCATCTCAGCTTCTCATTAAAAACTGCAAACTGAGCCGGGCGCGGTGGTACATGCCTATAATCCCAGCACTTTGGGAGGCTGAGACAGGAGAATAGCGAGTTCAAAGCCAGCCTCAGCAACGGCGAGGTGCTAAGCAACTCAGTGAGACCCTGTGTCTAAATAAAACACAAAATAGGGCTGGGGATGTGGCTCAGCGGTCAAGGGCCCCTGAGTTCAATCCCCAGTACCAAAAAACAAACAAACAAACAAAAAAGCCCCAAACTGATAACCTTTTTGCATTTCTTCTTTGGTGAATTATCATGTCCTCTCCTATTGAGGTGTTTATCTTAGGTTGCTGGTTTGTAAAAGCTTTGTGTACAGGGTATTAATATTCTGACTGCCACACAGGCTGTGACCACTATTCTCAGTTTGACCTTTAGTTGGGTCTATGTGGGTTTATTACATACCAGGCCCAGTTTTTTATGTAGTCACATCTGTTAGTTTTTATAAATGTCTTCCCGTTGGGCAGAGCTGCATTTTGGGCCCTGCTCCAGGTCTGAGCTGGCCCCTCGTTCCTGATGCCTTTTGTAGTTGGTACTCCAGGAAGGAAGAGAGACACACCCAGCCCAGAGAGAGGGCGCGGCTGGGGGTCTCCGAGATCATGCTCTGTCTAATTAGAGGGGAACAGCCCTCCAACACACAGGCCCTGGCTGACTGGGCCAGTGCCACCCTCTGCCCGTCACAGCCCTGCACATGGGCTCTCCTCAGGCACCCTGCTTCCCTGGGAACGTCAGACACAGCGTGGTGAAAAGGTGCTGGCCCCTGGTCCCTGGTGGCGAATCAAGAAAGACAGTGACTGACAGCGGGGGCAGCATCAGGTACCAGTTTCCTGATGGGCAGTTTCAAGAGCTGTCCCTGACAGTTCCTCAAGCTGAGAGTGGGTTGACGCTCGTTTCTTTTGCCGGAAAGAATCGGTTTCAGCCCTCCGTCAGAGTCACGGCTCTCGGGAGAAGTTCAATCTCCCAAGTATCGTCCCGGTGCCTCGCGCTGCCTCGCGCCGCGGAGCAGACCCGAGTGCTCCATGCTGTTGTTCTGTGAGGCAGCAATGGCAGATCACTTGGGGTGGCTTTGTATTTCAGTTGCCGCAATGCTGAGCCATCAAGGGGGTTTCTGGAATTCTCCATGACGTCTGTGAATGGTCCACAGAGCCCTGAAAGTTCAGCTCTGTACATGCAGCCAAGCCGGGTGCGCAGGGAACTCAGAGTGGTCGGGCAAGTTCAGAGACGGAAGCGGAACCCCAGGGAGCAGGGTCCACATTCAGAGCAGAGGGCAAAGTTCATCTGCTGGCTTCCACCTCTTGGTCCTTAATCACAGTTATTCAGTTGACGATCGTGGCCTGAACTATCCTGACAACTCCTCCTCACGAGAGTCAAGGCTGACGATGAGAGGAAGGGTCAGAGCCCTCGTCCGCAGAGCGCAGGTCAGTGGCCTCTGAATACTGATGACCTGGGCAGCAGGGACGGACTGAGGGCAGAGGCTGCAGAGCCCTGCTCTGCTCACAGCCCCAAATCAAGACAGCAGCGGCCCAACACGCCTCAGTGACCATCCACCCCTCGCCTGCAGGCGCCCCTGGTCAAAGTCGCTGTTGACAAGATTGCCTGTGACTTGGCAGGCGGGTCTCCCTGGCGTGGCTGCTGGAGGCGGCGCCCTGTTACAGGGGAACCTGAGAACCGCACCTTGCAGCCACCGCCTCCGGTGGGCATGACCCACACTCCGTCCTGCTTGCAGGGGACGGCCCCTCCCACTGCATGGTGTCACGGCCAGCGCTCACCTGTCCCGAGACAGGGTTTCCAGCTCTGGCAAACGGAACACCAAGGTCGAGGGAGTGGCTCCCGCGCTGCCTCCAAGCCCATCCTGCTTTACTTTCCCCAAGTCCTGACCACGCCGGCGACGTGGAGAGCCGTGTCCTCGAGCTTGCGTGACCCGCATCCACGCAAGCCACACGCCCCAGGGTTTTCAAGGTGTTTAGGTGAGTGCGTTACAGTCACACCGGACGGTGGGGTTCGGACACACCCGTTCCTGCGTGGAATCTAATGTGCCCCGCCTGGGTCCCCGGCCACCTCCCTGCCTGTTCCCTCCCTCTACTCTACTGGTCGTCTTTCTGTTTACTGTTTGCTTATTTTTTTGATTTCTTTTTAGTTGTAGGTGAACACAATACCTTCATTTTTATGTGGTGCTGAGGATGAAACCCAGTGCCCCCCACGTGCTAGGCAAGCGCTCTGCCCCTGAGCCGAGCCCCAGCCCCTCCTGTTTAGTTCTCCATCAGCGCTTTATGGATATATATGAAGGTGGACTTCGCTGTGGGGCATCCGCACACGTGCGGGGCGTACTTTGGCATTTTCCTTTCACAGTTCCCCTCCCCGTCTCCCCTTCTCTACTCCACCGACCCCGTCCTGTTTCCAGGGTGACCCTTTCCTCATTACTTTGGCCTAGCTTCTGCTTAAGAGAGAGAACCTTCAGCCCTGGACTTTCTGGGTCTGGCTTATTTCACTTGGCATGTTCTCCAGTGTCATCTGTCTACCAGTACATGCCATCACGTCATTCTTTATGGCTGATAGAACTCCGTTGTGTATACCTGCCACATTTCCTCCATGTCTTCCCTGTCGATGGGCACCTGGGCGGGCTCCATAGCTTGGCAGTGAGATGCCCTGCTACAGACACCAATGTGGCTGTCACTCTGTCCGCTGCTTTCCAGAATGGACGTGCTGATTTGCTGTCCCACCAGCAGTGCCCGAGTCTTTCCCCGACGTCCTCTTCAGCGTTGGTTATCATGGTATTCTTGATCAGTGCCATTCTGGCTGGCGTGAGAGGGAATGTCATTTTGATTTTTATTTCCTGACTGTAGAGATGCTGAACATTTTTTCATGTATCTGCTGGCCATCTGTGTTTCCTCTTTTGAGAACTGTCTGTTTAGCTCTTTTGCCCATTTATCAACTGGGTCATTATTTGGTGCTAAGTGTTTTGAATTGTTTACATATTCTGGGTGTTAGTCCCCTGTTGGAGGGGAGGCTGGCCCAGATCTCCACTCTGCCAGCTCCCTCTTCTGGTTAGGCCCAGGATGAAGAAGGGCATCTGGTTCTTTTCATATGACATGACCACATGTGGCTTTGTTAAGGGTGTGTTTTGCTGAGGTTTGTAACACAGCACTCTTAGATCTCTGGGGAGACTGCTATGGTTTGGATGTGGCTTGTCCCTGTGGAAATGCATGTTTTTGTGGAAGGAGAGAGAATTTCCCAAATGGTCAGGGGAGTCTGGGAGGCTGAGCATTTGCCTCAAGGGATGAGGAGTTCCTCTTCTCCAAGGGCGCAGGAGGGAACGTACTCGGCCTAGAGGAGCACTTCCAGGCATGAGGCTGAGTCCTGGAATCTGTCTGCTTACCGCTTCCTTTACCTGGTGCAGTGGGTGGCTTGGTGCTCTCAGAGGTCGGTGGTTGAAGGGCTCTTGGGCATGTACACATGGTGCCACAGTGCCCCCGTGGCTGTCAGGACAGGCATCCTCGACTCCCTTGGCATCTTGAATAGAATTCTGTAAAAATGCGCAGGAGTCCCCTACCTACTTTCCTCCAGGAAAGGGCAGAGATGGCAGCACTAACGGCTTCTCCACACAGGCCCCGGGTCAGGCTCACACTAGGAGAGGGGCACACTCTGAGTGGCACCTCCAGGCTCTTCCCCAGACGCACCGCGGACCCCTTGGAAACAGACCTCAGGGTGGAGTGGCATCTTTGTTGCTTGATGCTGTTTGGGTGCGAGACTGTGTGTGGCCCCCGCTTTCCTGGACCATGCATCTCCCTCTCCTCACAGCTCTCGCCTCCCTGGAAGGCCTACGCTCCAGCAGCCTCCGCATCCGGAATGTGCTCAACCTACTAGATTCTCCATTCCCCCAGTGCCACATAAGTTTGGAGAATAGTGCCAAACTTATTGGTGCCAAATATAGGCACCAATTTTGCCATATAGTCACATTCTTAAATTGTGACTTTTAAAATGAGTTGTTTTACACGTTTATGTTTCAAAATCTGCAACCTCGGGATGTTAACACAGTCTGAATAACAAACACATATATGCCACCAGCAGAATGAACATGTTACTTAATGTGACAATAACACTTCTGATAGACGAGCCACTGGGTGCAAACAAAATTTATCAAACACATGGGTATCACCCACTTACAGTCCTTCTGCAAGAATAAAATCAAGGGACTGTTACCACTATAAACGACGTTAGAGTATTGACCCTCCACAATCGTAAAGGGACAGGGACAACTAATGGAAAAACTGTGTCTCTGCCATTTCTTCATATATGGAAGCCATCCACAGCACTACAGTTGGTAACGTCACGCATTTACAGTCTGGGCCTGTCTGTCTTCTCATGCTTCTGCAGGACGGCATCTGAGCAGAGGGGAGACAAGTCTACTGCCAAAGTCACTAAACCAAGAGAGAGATTAGGGTTTCACCTACATTTAAAAAAAATAAGACAGGGGCTGAGGTTGTGGCTCAGTGGCAGAGCGCTTGCCTCACATGTGTGAGGCACTGGGTTCGATTCTCAGAAGCACATATAAATAAAAGATAAAGACCCATCAACAACTAAAAAAAATATTTATAAAAAAACGATGGTCACAAGTGAGGAAAGAGTCAACCCAAGATAAAATCACTTAGAGTCTTAAAAACTCATCATGTAAACACTACTGTCCAGAAGTCAACAAAATACTTTCATATAACTAGTGTAAACTGGATGCAAGAAACCATCTTTAGGCAGAGGTTGCTTTATGTTGAAAGGATCTGCCCATGTGACTGAACATAAGCCAAGAAACCCCAAGGTGTCTTCTTTCTTTTGTGAGTGACGTGATGGAACCTGGTCATGAAACACAGGTGTGCTTACCGAACACTCAGGAGGATGCTCCCCTCAGGGCAAAGCCTTCATTCTGTTCCTGCAAACCTGTCCATGGACCGTGAAAGGCAAGAAGTTTACATCATCTGCAGTAAAAACACAGCTGTGCACACAGCAACCCAGGGAGTCCTGTCTTCAAAGCTCATTAGATGTTCTCCAGCCGTGCACTCCATTGGCAGAAGAGTCCTTGCTCTCTTCAGTGGCTGGAGGGACGGAAGGAGGTACCTCAGAAGCACCCGTGCACACTCCTGGGGAAAGGCAGGAAGAGCCGAGACCACGCCTCTGCTCGCCCCACCCAACCAGGCAGCGACCTGCTTGGGCCCTCTTGGAGGTGTGCTCCTTTGGCAGCCAGTGGCTAGATTTCCACTGAAATCCTGAGGCAGACAGGGCAGGGACACTTCCCACCGCACAGTATCGCCAGCATAAATCTGCTGACATCCAAGAATGTTCCTGCCTGTATGGAATTCCACAAGAGCCGTGCCTCCTGCCGCCCCTCAGGATGACAGCACCCCTCTGTCTCTGCTACCGCGTCACCTGCAACAAATTAAACCAGTGAGCCTCTGTCCCGGTGCCCACCAAAGCCACCCCCGTCCCTTGTGTGTGGCCTACCAACGTGTGCCTTTCCCTGTGAGCAGCCTCCACAAACGACTCTTCACATCGCACTCTTGACATGTCTTGCTTTTGGTTACAAAGAAAACATGCACCAAGGCTCCACCGCATTCTGTGAGGTGGTAAAGATCCGGTCAGACGAGGCGCGCTCACCGCCGTGGGTCAGGCGTGTGGAGCGAACTCTGCTCGTGGCACTAAAAGCTCCCCACGTGGAGGCTGCTTCACATGATTGTGTGTGGAGATCAAAATTTTGCCATTGTTATTTTTTAATGTAGATACTGTTTTAAAAGAAAGTCATTTGACAAAGCTCTTTATTTGATGGAAACATATATATCCACCAAGAAGGAAGTGGTTGTGTTTTTCCCCTTTAACCTGGTAAGCCTCATGGCTGATGAACAGCAGTTTCTACAGTTTAATTATCTATCTGACCCGCAAAATTTTTACATAATGTACCAGCTAAGGGGAAAAAATTAAAAGAATAAGATTTTAACACGTCTATACCATGAAAGCATTTTCAAAAGAAATCACAGTGCTGGGCAGTACGGTCATCATGCCTGGACCTCAGGTCCAGTCACATATTTGTCCAGACCTCACCTTTGCTGCTGATGTAGGGCCATGTTTCCATGCTCAACATAATTGCTCTTATTTTTTATACTGCAGCAAACCAAACACAAAGCAAAGTCCTAATGCACTCGCCTCTAGAGCAGGACTGGAGACCTTCCTGCACAGGAGCGAACCAGGCGCCTCAGGCCCCAGGGGCCACGCAGCAGCTGCCCGGCTCCGCCCCTGGGCCACTCAGAGCAGCAGCGTGTGGCCCGTAAGCCACCGCTGTGCTCTGGTAGAACCTGCCGAGATACTGAGATCCGAATTTCACGCGATCCTCTCGCGTTGCGAGATCCTACGCTCCTTTCCATTTCCCTGCACGGAAACCGCGAGGCCCACTCTGAGCCCAGGCCTCGTAGAACCAGGTCAGAGGCCGCACTTGGTCCAGGCGCCCCGGCTTGTGGCTGATTCCCGAGGAAGACTGAGAAGTGACATGCGAGGGGGTGACGTGTGTGTGACGAGGAGATCCAGGCGGGAGGCGGGGTGGCGTGCGTGAGCTCCTCCGTGGAGGAGAGCCGTGGGGCCCTGGAGTAGGGGGAGGCCCGCTCTCTGAAGAACTTTCCAGGAAGAGGTGAATGCGGGAGGGGGTGAGGCCAGCGCCATGGCTTTGTCCCTCCCTGGCTGAAGTGGGAGACAAGCGGTCTCTCCTGGGACGCATGGCCTGAGAGTCACTAAAGGGTCCCTTTGGCCCAGTGACAGAAGAATAAGCCAGCAGCATTGGACGTGCGAGAGAACGAAGGCCACGCCTCGGCCTCGGCCCGAGCAGCTGGACAAGGTGACAGTGTGCTGAGGCAGGTTGCTGCCCTCCCGCTCGGGGCCCTCCCCTGGGAGACGCAGACGCAGCGCTGGCCATCTGGTGGGCTGCAGTGCGGGAAGCAGGTGGACTGAGCTGCGGGGCCTGGTGCCCGACGCATGGCGAGCGCTCGGGAACCGTGCCAGCCTGCGTGTGGGACGTGGTGTTCACCTCTCACGTGAGGAGGCTCGTTCCCCACGCCCCAGGCAGCGCAGGACGCCACGTGGGCAGCTGCGCTGGGCTCATCTTCCTTGCGATCCTCCTGCCTGTGCACGTGGACGTCGGGGCCGTGCAGCGTGCTGGTGGGCACGGGGACCTGGCCCCACCCCAGGCACAGGTGCCCAGAGCAGCTCCAGCCCCGACTACAAGGGGTCAGGGAAGACAAGGCTTCACGGCGAGGGGTCGTCCTGGCCAGACCCGGCAAATACGGGGCTGGGAGGGCAGGAAGGCGTGATGAGGGTGTGGCTGCATCAGGGCATCCTGGAAGGGTGGGCCTTGTGTCCCTCTCAGACACCAGTGGGACCATCGGTGCTGGTTCAGCACGAGGGCCTGGGTGTCCAGTTTGTCTTGGTGACACTGTGGGGGCTCAGTTGGCCTAGTGGCCCCTTGCCTGCCTCACTCGCCTATAAATCACGGCAGTCCTGAGGTCAGCAGCTCTGGGGTCATCTGCTTTGTGGAGCTGGGGCTGAACCCAGGGTTCTACCACTGACCTACGTCCCCAGCCCTTCCTGTTTTGAGACAGGATCTTCCTAAGTTGCTGAGGCTAGCCTTGAAGTTGAGATCCTCCTGCCTCAGCCTCCCGAGTGGCTGGGATCACAGGAGTGGCCACCCTGCCCAGCTAGGACAACGGTTTTGAAGTTTGCTTTGCGAAGCCCAGCCCAGACTTCTTCATTGGCACATCCTAGAGGTCAGGTCCAAAGCTGAGTCAATAAGTCCCCAAGGTGAATGTTCTGCTGTCACGACAGTGGCCCGGGGTGCAGCCTTAAAGAGAGTCAGGTCTGAATTAGCCACTTGAGAAAGACAGGGACAGGACCTGGTTACTGGAGATGGCGGCCACGGAGGAGGCAGGGGGCGCTGAAAACTCAGTTCTGTCCTTTTCAAATCTGGTTTGTTAATGACAACAAACACTTGAGTCCCTGATCTTACCAGTGTGGACCTCACAGGGCAATGCGGTCACCATCATCAGAAACACCGACGTCTCCCGAGGTTTACACAAATAACCGTGAGTTACTTCCATTCCTAACTCATCCCTCCTGGAGTCTTCCAATATGAAATTGTGGAAATTTTAATATGCTTAATAGAAACTTTGAAGAATAAAATGAAGTAAGAAATCTCAGTAGGAAACTTGTAAAAAAAAAAAACTACTAAAAAAACAAGCGTGTTCTCCACAGCAGACTTTCCACCTGGGCACGACTACACGGGCATCAGGGAATGGGTTACTAGGACCACCCTGTGCTCCAGAGGCTGCTTAGCAACCAGCTGTGGGGCCACGCTGTGCTTGCAGGATGCTGAGCGGCATCCCTGGCCTCGACGCAGGTAGCAGCCCCACCTCAACACGGGATGGCCATAAAATGTGTGCACGTGGGGTTCAATGTCCACCTGGGGAGTTGGGAATGACTCTTCTGAAAACATAGCTCCTCACGTTTACCAGGGATGTGAAAACAGAAAGGGAAAACTAGAGAAGACTCAAGGTGACTTACACCTCTGGCCAGTGCTCGGCTCGGTGCTGAAGTGCGGTAGGCTAGGACCAGTCTCAGCACGGATAGCTTCAAACGGCGGGGACGCATTCAGCTGGGAACACAGCAGCACTCGGAATCCAACCTCGGAGAGGAGAACGGAGGCGAGGCGGCAGGGTGGTGTTCTCGAGGATGCAGCAGCCGTGCCCTCTCTCGAGACGGAGAATAAACTCCACGCAGTCTTTCCCACCAGGGAAGACGACTGGCCAGGGACTTGTCCCTGTCCTTCTGTATCCTCATCTAAGGCCACTGCAAGCTCCAGCCCACTGCCAACTCTTCCCACATTCACACGGGAAATAAAACTCCAGTGGGTGGCTTACTGCAGACGTTCCGATTTTTTTCAGTCATTGTGCCTTAATGCTGCTGTGCATGAACGGCTTAAGGACGGTGGAAACTGCTCTGCTACACGGCTGGTGTCCCCCCTGGCGGGTCACTGCTCGGCTTTGCAGGACTGTGTTGCTTCATACTGTGGGATCAGTACTGACTCCAAGAAACCAAGCCACCGCGGAGGCCAGTCCAGCTCCAGGGACGATTTTACGTGCACACAGTCCATAACAGACATAAAACGTGTCTGACTTGATGAATAAAGGAAACAAAGTTTCACAACTTTCAGATTATACTCAAGTGGCATATCGCTGAAAAGAAGAGCAGTCCAAGCTTCACGACGGCTTGGGGAACTGTATTACGTGTCTGCTGCTTTTCCAAGTGCTAAATGAAATGTCACTACCGTTGAGGATTTAGCTAGAGCAAACTTATGCTCCCAGCACGCGCAGCCAAAATGCCCCTGAAGATTTGCTTCCTGCTGAGGTTCTAACTGCACATAAAGCATGGGTCTGGCAGGAGAGCTACAGAGACACGTTCTGTTCAGGAAATCAGCCGGCTCCTGCTCAGGGTCTTACTTTACATTTATATCTAAAAATCAATACAAATATAATCTTCCAAAATGTTATTCCTTACCCTACAAGAAATACCGTGAAGGGAAACCCAGCACTGCTAGATGTAAGATCTTAGCTTGTTGGAGACTTCAGTATCGTATTCAGGAAGGACTTGGGGCAGAGGATGCCTGAGAGAGGCCAGAGTCAGGATAAGGAAAATGTTGACATGTGGCTCGCTGAGCAAGCACACTGGCTCTAGGGAGTCAGGGAGTTTCCTGGGAGTGGCTTAGACCTCCGAGCTCCTCCGACATGTGCCTCCAGCCCTGGCTATGGGAGTGCATGGCTGTCTCTGGAGAACTGTGTTCAGGACCCTGCAGATGCTCAGTCCCTCAGGCAAGAGGGCACAGCACTTGGACATACCCTATGGATGTCCCTCCACAGCGTCTGGCTCTTGTCTAGACACCCAGAGTGTCAGAGACGATGTCCGTGTTGTGGAAATGACATCACACTATGCTGTGTAGGAAATGAGGAGAGAAAAGTCTCTGCAAGCTCGTGTGCAAGCAGTGATTTTGTTGAACATTTTCAATAGGAGGGAAAAGGCAGCTGGTAATCGTCATCACTGCAGAAAACAAGCATGATGGGATTCACGTGCGTAATCCCAGCAACTCGGGAGGCTGAGGCGGGAGGATCACAAGTTCAAAGCCAGCCTCAGAAGCTAAGTGAGCCCCTAAGCAACTCAGAAAGACCCTGTCTCAAAAAAAAAAAAAAAAAAAAAAAATACTGGGGATGTGGCTCAGTGAGTAAGTGTCCCTGGGTGTCCAATCCCTGGTGCCGAGAAAATAAAAAGGAAACAGTCCTGATTTTGACATTATGCTTTCACTAGACAAAAAGGAACTGATCAACTGGCTTACTATTCTATCAGTTATTCGGAATATGATAATATCAGCTAAAATTCTCATTGAATTCAAAATTTATTATAAAACCTTTTGTTTTATCACCTAGATTGACTCCTGTGTTAATGGCATTATATTCAAATACGTGTCTAATAAAATCTTGTCCCCACAGCTCCTGTGCCCACTTAGCAGAACCGGCTTGACCTGACCTCGGTGCCCAAGGTGAGTGTGGGCAGTCATCCAAAGCTCCACCATTGGGAGGTCACAGCGAGCGGGAGGCTGGCCCTCGGGGTCACACGGGGCCCAGGATCACTCCACTCATCTGTCCCACTGGCACAACCTCAGAATGGCCTGGGGGTTATTTTCCTTCAAGAAACACGTGCCCGGGCATTTTATGGGCACCTGACCACCCGGCTGAGTGACAGCAGAGGTGAGCCTGGGGCCCCGCAGAGGAAGCCGCGATGGTGAGCAAGCTCGGATGCCCCCACTCTAAGGTGAGAGCGCTGAGCTGAGGGACAGCTCTCCCCCCAGGAAACACCCCCGAAGCAGCAGTGGCCAGCGGGCTGCAGGAAGGAGGCACGTTCCATGGAGAGGGAGCAGTCACCACCGCCAAAGTGAGAAGGTCAGACTTGCAGAGGCCCAGCGTGGGCAGGAAGAAGGGTGTGCGGGCACCCGCCAGAGTGCCCACCAGGGGCCAGACAGGGCTTCGGGTGGGCCAGCTCAGGAGCCAGCACTCCAGACTGCCCTGGAGGTGGGTATGGGCGGTCACTGAGGCCGCTGGCATGAACACTGCCAAGGACACAGTCATCAGTGGACATGGGAGACGAGGGACAGGACATGGGAGACGAGGGACAGGTCGGAAGGAGTGGTAGGTGGACTGGAATGAGGACCACCAGGGAGGCAGCTGATTCGTAACGAAAGCCTCCACCCCTCCAGCTCCCGGGAGGCCGTTCTCAATCGCTGGCGTGTTGGCTCTCAAACTGCACCTGAAATGGGGTTCATGGGGGAGCAGGCGTGACCTCAGGGGCTCTGCCTGAGACCGAGCTCATGCCCCAGCTCAGGGCCCTGGACAGCCCCACGCCAAGGCAGGCCCTGGGGAGCGGGCGGCCCTGCAGGCCAAGGTGCAGGTCTGGTGGTGGGCACGTCCGGGCTCCCTTGGGCTTAGGAGGCAGCGCGGTGTGCACACGGCGCGTTCCGTCTGTACTTACCTTAGTGGTTTTGACTTTGGTGCCACTGCTACAGGACCACCCTGAGTCATCGGGCAGCACTCTGCTGTCTTCTCCTTCCAAGCAGGGGTCCATGCGACACCACCGTCTCTGGGTCACAATGGAGGCTAGAAAACAAAGGGCAGGGGCCTCTGTGACGCCCCTCTCCACACAGGGCAAGACCAACCAAGCCAAGGAGCACACAGGCTCCCAGAGCTGGGAGAGCATCTTGCTGTGCCTGAGCCAAAGACCCCATGGGCAGGAGGTGACCAGATTGCAATGGAGCCCCAGAGCCGAGGCTCACAGTCAGCCTGCTACGTTCAAATCCAGCTGAGCTTTTTACTGGTTTTTTTGTTTTGTTTTGTTTTAGTGCTGGGGATTGAACCCAGGGGTGCTCAGCCACTGAGCCACCTCCCCAGCCCTTTTTAATACTTTATTTAGAGACAGAGCCTCACTGAGTTGCTAAGGCTGGCTTTGAATTCTCAATCCTCCTGCCTCTGGCTGCTGGGAGTACAGGCCTGCGTCACCGGGCCTTTTCTAGAAGTCTGAATGGCCTTGAACTACTTATCTAACTTGTCTTATCCTTGTTTCTTCTTTTGAAAAACAGGGAGTGAAAACAGATCCCAGCCCCAGGATGTGAGATGCACAGGCTGAGGGCCTGAGAAGCCGTGTGAGAAGCCTGGGCGCCTTGGCGGCAGGGTCCAGGCAGGCGCTGGCGCAGCAGAGGCTCCGTGGGGTGTGCTTTGTTAGCAGCACAGGCTGAGAGCAGGGGACTCCATGTCACGGGCCCTCGGCCTCCAGGCCAGGCCAGGGAGGGGTGAGCAGCCCCTTGAAGCCAGCAGCAGGTGACGGCCTGGCTCCCCCAGCCCTGCACCATGTTCTGGACTCCTCAGCCCACCCAGCGCGGCCTCCGCTCCTGCCTTCCCTGCACACTTCAGCCCCGGACCTCTGGGTCTGGGCACAGAGAAGTGCAGGAAGCACCTGCCTTGGCTGGTCAGCCCCACGTTTGGAGGGCGCAGGGGAAAGCGTTTGCTGAGGGCGGGCAGGGCCACCGAGACAGCAGCAGGAGGGATGCCCCTCCCCATCCTCCCTCTCCCCGCCTCCACTCTACTGGCTGTCTTTCTATTTATCTGCCTTTTAAAAAAAAAGAATTGATGCTTTATGTACATAAAGGTGGAAAGCACCGTGGAATATTTACACATGTAATTATAGCACAATTTTGTGAGTTCCTTCCCCACCTCATCCCCTCTCCCATCTCTCCTTCCTGCCTCTCAATCTCCTCCTCCTCCTCCGCTGATCTTCCCCACACCTTAGCAGACACGACCCTCCCACACACCTGTTTTTCCCTTTTTTCTCTGCAGCTTCCCCATCCAAGAGAAAACGTTGACCCTGGATTTTCCGAGTCTGGCTTAGCACTCGGCCAGTTCGCTAGCACCCCCGTTCACCAGCGAGGCCGTGAGGCACACTCAAGCACATACACGTATCCACACATGTGCTGCTGGGGTGGCACTGCCCATCAGCACAGCCACCTCGGAAGGCAGTGGGAGGTTCCTCAAAGACAAGGGATGGAACCACCACAGGACCCGGCTGACCCACTCCTCAGTGTTTACCCAGAACATTTAAGTCAGCACTCTACAGCGGCACCCACGTCAATGGGATTTTTAACCTAGCTTTTGGGTTTTTGCTATTGTGCAAGCCACTCACATTCTTTTGCATGCTATTATCAATGGAATCTTTAATAATTTCTTCCTCTTTAAATTTGACTTCATCTTCCATTGACACATAGTAATTGTAAATTTTTTCAGAGAATTGTTAGTACATGAAAAAATGCAAGCTAGTTCTTCAACAACTCATTTTTGTATCTTAATACTATATCCTGCAACTTTCCCAAATTCACTTCTCAGAACCAAGCGTTTAAAGAATCAATACCAATCCCTCTCATCTTCCTAAAGAACAAGATGGAGAGGACATTTCCAAACTCGTTTGGGGAGCCAGCGTAAGCCTCAGACCCTGCAGGGATGCCTGCCGCCAGTATCCCTGATGCACATAGAGGCCAAAAAACATAAACCAAACTTAACAGGGTGTTAGAAGATCCCGCCACGGTCAGGAGGGACTGATCTCTGGGACTCGAGGAAGGTGCAACGTACACAGATCAATCGACGGGACCATGACCACCTCGGGAGGTGCCCATAGAGCCCTGGACAGAACGCAGCGCCCTGTGCCGGCGGTCACTGTCAACACTTCCGGGCTGCAGAAGGAACCTGCCCCCACAATGGAGCAGGGAGACCTCAGACCAGCTGACGCTGATGCTTTTCAAAGGAAGGAGAGACACGGATGCCACTCTCCCCACTCCCGCCCCACACAGTAAAGAGGAAGAGAGAGAGAGCAGGGAAACAGGAAGGAAGGAAGGCGAATGCCCTCTGCAGACAGCAGGACGGTCTGTTTAGGAAACTGGGAAGACCCCCGAGGACTTCACCACTGTCCTCGAAATCCAAAACCCACATCCAGGGAAACCCAAGGGATGCCAGGAGCTGCGTTTGTTGTTGAGGGCAGCACCATGCACCTGCTGTTCGCCTAAACTGCTCTGCAATGGAGGTTAAAACTGTCCTCCTCTGGCCTTTCCTGAGGTGACAGGCTGAGGTCCAGAGGTACCCAGGGCCTGGCGAGGTCCCACAGTGCACAGCAGTCGCACAGCCTTGGAGGGGAGGCAGCCAGGGGTCGGGCCACCCGGAGACCCTCCCTAGCTCCAGAGCCACCCGGCAGAGACTAACCCCTGTGTGCCAATGCCGCGTAGTCTGAAGAACACAGGATTCCGTGTCAACTGAGGCCCAGCACCTTTTGTTTGGTGCTGGGAATTGAACCCAGGGGCACTGAGCCACGTCCTCAGCCCTTTTTTTCAATTTTGGTCTCACTGAGTGGCTTAGGGCCTTGCTGAGTGTTGAGGCTGGCTTTGAACTCAAGATCCTCCTGGCTCAGCCTTCCTCCTGAGCTGCTGGGCTTCCAGATGTGAACCACCAAACACTGGCTGCTAGCCAATGCACCCATCAAACCAGTGCACCTGCATGGGGGGGTCGTGGTCCAGGGTGAGCACTCGCTGTTCAGCAGGACATGCAGACACTGAGGACGCTCATTGCCAAATGGGTCGTTTGTAGGACTGTGCTCACTGGGAGCACACGGGCATGGAGCCTCAGACGCCACGCCCTGCTCAGCTCCAAACACCACAGCAGCTGCTCTGCCCGGAGCCTGTGGCCACGAGCACCACACCTGCTGCGCTGCTCCAACTGCCTCAGCACCTTTGGGAGCAGAGGTGGC
>PVHX01016841.1:0-41924 GCA_004024805.1 Geosciurus inauris
CTGACCCTGGACACACACTAAGCCTCAACCCTGGACACACACTGAGCCCTGACCTCTGACACACAGAGAGCCCTGACCCTGACCTGCACTGAGCCCTGACCCTAACACATACTGAACCCTGACCCCTGACACACACTGAGCCCTGACCCTGGACACACACAGCCCTGATCCTGACACACACTGAGCCCTGACCCTCACACACACTGAGCCCTGGCCCTTACACACACTGAGCCCTGATCCTGGACACACACTGAGCCCTGACCCTCACACACACTGAGCCCTGATCCTGGACACACACTGAGCCATGACACTCACACACACTGAGCCCTGATCCTGACACACTGAGCCCTGATCCTGACACACTGATCTCTGATCCTGGACACACACTGAGCCCTGGCCCTGACACATACTGAACCCTGATCCTGGACACATGCTGAGTCCTGACCCTAACATACACTGAACCCTGACCCTCACACACACTGATCTCTGACCCTGATGACTGGCTATGCCCTGTTCCACATCTCAGCTGGAATGACTTATGCATGTCACATCATCATGTATGTGTCATGTGCTTGCAGGGACCACCTTCTCTTCTAGCCACATGCAACACTCGACAGTGTGACACTCTGATCTTGGGAAGAATGAGCTGGAGGCTTCTAGCTCCAGTGCAGACCCTCCACCTTCTTGCCCTGAGTGATCTGAGTGATCAGCACACATACCTGGCACACAGGGGCTCAGCAGTTACCCTGCAAAGGCACACAGGGACCTGTAATAACTGGGCCCTAAGAGACCCAAGAGTCCTGCTGCCCTTCATAATCTACCTTCCTGGGTGCCAGTACTGTGGATCACCCAGTCCAGAAACCTGGCCTGGCAGCATAGCCCAGGGGCTCCTGCTCCCCACACCCCTGCTCCAACTGGCCAGTGCCAGAAAAGCCTGGGAGTGGCAGTTCTGGGTGGGAGACAGGGAACAAGGGGGTCCTTGCAGAATTCCCAATAGTCCAAGCAGAGGAGGCCACCATGCTGTAGCACACCCCTGTACTGTTTCCCCCCATCATGTGAGTTTTGACTGAGGGCAGTGCCAGCCATGTAAAGTGTATCAGTTCCCCAGAGTTGGTGCTGCCTCTTACGGGTGAATAATGGTTTCCTGGCAAGGGGTGGCTGGATGACCAAAAGCAGGAGCAGGACTGAGGGGTGAGTGGGTCCCTAGTGGCAGTCCTGGGCAGTGCGTGTGCAGGGCAGAAGCTCAGGAGCACAGGATGATTCCTGGGGCAGCTGATGGAGGAAGTGTCAGATGTCTGAGTGAATGATGCACGATGACCAGGAGAGAGGGAAGGTGGGCTGTGGATGAGCACATTGCTGCATGAACGGGGGCAGGCATGAGTGGGCAGGGAGAATGGGGAGCTGGGCAAGGGCTGGCAGTTTCCTAGGGCTGCCTGACAGATTACCCAAATTACCACAAACTGAGTGGCTTCAAGTGACAGAAATCTCTTCTCCCGCAGTTCTGGAGGCTGGAGTTCTGGCAGCCGGGCATGGGCAGGGCTGCACTCCCTCAGAGGGCTCTGGGAAAACTCCTTCCCTACCTCTCTCTGCTCCCGGGCTCTCGGCAGTCCTGATGTCCCTGTTGGCGGCTGCCTCGCTGCAGTCCCCCATCTTTGCAAGACCTTCTCCTGTTTGTGTCCTCCCTCTTCTTATGAGGACATCACCCCCTGGATCTGTGGCCTTCCTTAAGTCCAGTGTGATTCCTCTCCCGACCCTTAACCCACTTACTCCTGCAAACCCTATATCCAAACCAGATCACATTCACAGGGGCTGGGGTTAGGGTGTGGCGGTATAATGAGGGGACACTAATCAGCCTGTTGCAGACCGAGGTGGAGCTGTGGGTGGTGACGGGGACGGGCAGGTGGAGCTGGCGGCCAGCAGCACACCTCGGGAATGGCACTCCCTGGTGCTGAAAGGACAGCTCCCTGCGAGCTTCACACGCAGATGTTCCCAGTTATGTTGCAGTCTTTTAAAACCCTTAAAAAAATGCAGAATTTTGTAGAATGTAAAAGTCAGAGCTGGCAAGATCCTCAGCGACCATCTGCTCTCTTGAAAGGTGGTTCAACTGAGGCCCAGCATGAGAGCTTCCTCTGGCCAGGGCAGAGGCTGAGGGCCTCATTCTGGGCTGTTCTGCCAGAGGCCAGCGCCTGGGAGGGCTCTGGGGAGGGCCAGGTCCCCCTGCCTGCTCCTGGGCCCATGCAGACATCAACGTGAAGGGTCTGAGAAGCCCTGCAGCAGGCTCCTGTTCACCTGGCCAGGAGGTCCCCTAGTTCCGAGCTGTTGTCACTCTTAATCTCTTGGCCTGTGCCTCCATGGACCTGGCCCGCAGAGCAGATGGGTGGGCTGGCGGAGAGTGTGGTTTGTGCCCCACCTGCTCCTTCCCTGGAGCCTGACGCTGATCCCCACATGCTCTGTGTGCCTGCGGTTCTGTATCAGCCAGTTTTACAGATGTGGACACCGAGACCCCAGAGCCCCCTGATAAGCTAGAGCTACTGTTGCTCCCGTGAGTCTGCTCTTCCCACTCCTGTAGACCCCACCTGCCTGGCAGAGGGCCCGGGCCAGGTGCAGCTGTCCAGGGGGGCCCTCCCTGGATCCCTACCCCAGTGAACGTCCTGGTCCCTTTAAGAGCCCGGCCCCTCCCCTGCTGTCCTGGTTCCCTTGGAGAGGGCAGTGAGGGAGGGGGCGGGGGCGAGCGGAAGGCAGACTTGGCAGGGTCCCCAGGTAGCTGTCGACAGCCGGTTCCAAGCCTGATTTCTCCCACGCCGGCTGGTTCCTGATGGGGCAGAGGAGTCGGTAGAGGGGGGCAAGGGTGGGGGACGGGCCCAGCACAGAGGCCTCTTTGGTAGCCTGGGAAGGGCCTCCACACCCTGGTGAGCCAGGGAGAGGGGAGGGGAGGGTGCGCTTGGCTTCCCCCGCTAGGGTGGGGCTAGAGACCAGGAGGGATGGGGTGCCACTCAGGTGAGACCACCCAGGCTGGCCTCTGCCCCAGCCCGGGCTCCTTCCCTGTGTTCATCTGTGCAATCTCCCTCTGGTGGTCCTGGGCCTCTGAGCTGGTAGAGACCTGCTGGGGGCTGGCTCTTGCTGCAGCCTCCTTGCCATGAAGGGGCTGGGGGCAGGCTGGAGAGCTGGAGGGAATGGACAGGGACAAGCACCATGAAGGGGCCATGAGTGCCTGCTGCCCTGTGCAGGCGGGCAGCCCCCCTGGGGCAGTTCCTCAGGCCTCCGGAGGTCCCATAGCTGGGCAAGACCCCAGCTCTAGATGGCCATGGGGACTCCCTGTATGGCCTTCCCCTGCATGGCTTTTCTGTACCCAGCCCTGGGCCCCCTTCTCCACAGGCTCCATCTTCCTACACACCCACCCCGTCTCCTTCTCCAAAGTGTCCACCCCAATCCAGTCAGTCCATGAGGCTGCACCCAGGTTGTCCCCCAGAGGACAGGGCTCAGGCCTCATCCCCGTGGTCCTCACGGTGTGCAGGAGTGGGAGGGGGCTCATCTTAACAGGGGCCCCTATAGGGACGGGAGCTCACTCACTGTTGATTCATTCATGCGCTCCCTGGGCACGTGACCACAGTGACAGGGGCTTGCCCCCTGGTGCCCCTGTGTGCCATCCACTGGACAGGACAGCAGGATGCCTGCCCCTGGTGATCCACCTCCATGGGTAGGGGCCCTGTGCAGGAAGACCAGGTGGCACAGAGCCTGGGCACGGTGGCCCATGGGTGTTGCTGGGCCCCAGTGTTCCAGGAGCTTGGGTCTGATGGCTGGGCCCCCAGCTCAGGGTCTGTGACTCTGCTCACATTGGCACTGCAAGCCCAGGTCTGTCTCCTCAGGACAGGAGTACCCCCTCCAGGGCCACTGTAGTGAAAGGGACAGTGTCTGCACCCACAGTCCAAGGAGGTGCCACCCGCCCCTGCCTGGCGCCTCCGGGACAATTGCTGACTGCTGGCCACCAGTGTGGCCGAGCTGCCCATCCCCCTCGTCCCCCTCCCTGGCCCACTCCTCCTCTCCACCCTGCTCCCCTGCCCCTCTCCCTGCCCACTCGTCCCTTGCTGGCCCTCTCACCGCCCCCAGCTCCTTTCTCTTTCTAGAAAAAGCCCTGCCCATCTGTCCAGCCCGTGGCAACCCCCTGAGGTGCTGCTGGGAGGCACTTCATCCTGAGGGAGGGTACAGGGTGGCAGCACAACAGCCAGGTTTGGCCCACCCAGCCTCCCTCCCCACCTCCTGGGGGCTGCTCTCCAGGCCCACCCTGCCCGGGGCTGCCAGGCCGTCCAATTAGACACTTCCTTTCTGCCCCCAAAGAATGTGCCAGTGGGGCAGGAAGGGCAAGGCCCAAATACTGGCCCTGCTCCTTACCAGGGGGACTGGCGCAGGCCTGCCTCCACCTGGGCCTTGGTCTCCACCTCTGTCAACAGGGCTGCTGCTATGGCTGAACAGCATGCTGGGGACTTCCCAGAGGGACACAACGGGGATGGGAGTGGCTGACGGAGGGGGGGCTTGGTGAACTGGAGCCCACCCGGGATCAGGGCACAGGGCACCCTGGCCCAAAGTGCAGTGTGCACAAAGGCCCAGAGGTGGGAGCCAGGGAGCAGGACCCCTGCAGGCCTGGACTCCTGCATAGCCTCTGCCCACGTCCCCATCCTTTTTTAGATGCATGTGAGGGAGCTGTCTGGCCTTGGAGGTGGCCTGCAGAGGTGGCGTTGGGGTGGGGTGTGGAAGGAGAGAGCTAGGCTCTCTCCTGCCACACCTCCTCCTTCTGCCAGCCTGGACGGGCAGGCCTCAGACAGGACATCAGGCCGGGAGGGCGGCCCTGATGGCCTGAGGCCTTATAGCAGCCTTGTGGTCTTGGCCCCACAAAGTTAACCCTGCAGTGCCCACCTGCCTCCCTCACCTCCAGATTGACCCCAGCAACCTGGAGAAGGCCTGGCCAGGGTAGGGGTGTGGCTGCAGAGGTCTACACAGCAGGAGGTCCCTGCTCACAGCTCCTTTCTCCTGAGGCAGCCCAGCCCTGATCAGCTGGACCTAGGCAGCTGAATGCTGCAGGGAGGCTGTGGCTAGCTGTCTATCTGCAGGTCCCAACTTGGGACGTGGGAAGGCAGGAACAGCAGGGAGGCCCGAGGGCTGTGGGTGTCCATTCTCCTGTCTGGGCTTTGGTGCAGAGGTGCCTGCAAGCTGGGGATGGTGGTGTGACAGAGGTGGCGTGGTCTTTGGGAGTCAGATGAACTGGGAGATGCCTGGAGTGTTGGTGGCAGGGGTGTAGCAGGCAGGGGTGAAGCTGTAGCTGCCTGGGTTCAAACTGTTGTGTGTGGCGAGGACAATGGTGCGACCTTCTGCAGAACTGGGCCTACCCACGCTGCCCAGGGTATGGCAGGGACCCAAGGACTTGAATGCTGGTGATGGTGGTTGCCACACTAGTATCTATCCTTGTGATGGTCATGGCCTGGATCTGATGAGTGACAGTAGTGTGCTGACGATGTCGTGTGGTTTCTAATGGCAGAGGTGACATGCTGGCCATGAGGGAACAGGTGGTAATTGTGTCCTTGAAGGGACAGTCGTGGTGGCAGTGGTAATGATATGCTGTGGATGCTGTGGGTGGTAGTGACGGTGACAGTGCTGGTGGTGGAAGTGACGATGGGAACAGCGATGCTCTGGCAGTGTTGGTGGCGTGGTAGTGGAGCGGGAGGGTGGTGGCTGGTGGTGATGGTGGTGGTGTGCTGACACTGTTGTATGCTGTTGGTTTGTGAGGGTGGTAATGATGAGGGCGCCACCTGTGTGATGGTGGATGCTATTGGCAGTCATGGTGATGGTGTCCTTGATAGTGGTGATGGTGGCATGGTGGTAACAATTGCTGTTGATAATGTGGATGGCATTGCTACTGGCAGTGATTGTTGTAGTAACGATTTTGTTATTTATGATAGGTTGATGGTGGCGTAGTTATTGATTGTAACGGTGAAGGAGATAGTGTTATTTATTTGTGTTAATTCTGATGATGTCATTGGTAGTGGTGATGGTGGTGACGGTGGTGATAATGGTGGTGTTGACAATGTGATGATGTGATGGTAGTAACAATGGTGGTACTATAGTTAACAACATGGTGGTGATGATGGTGGTGGTGACGATGACAATTGTGGTGGTATTGATGATGGTGGTGGTGGAGGTGTTGATAATGTGAAGGTGATGGTGATGGTGGTGGTGATGGTTGTGATAGGGTTGATAATGTAATGTTGGTGATGGTGGTGGTGGTGGTGCAGGTATTGATAATGTAATGTTGGTGGTGATGCTGATGGAGGTGCTGATGATGTGATGATGAAGATGGTGGTGATGGTGGTGGTGATAATAGAGATGTTGGTGATGTAATGGGGTGACAGCGAGAGCAGCGTGGTAATTGCACTGTTGGCCTTATCGTTGATGTCTGTGGTAGTGGCTTTAGTGGTGGTTGTGAGAGTAGAAGTTGTAGTGACACAAGCTGTTGGAGGTAGGCTCGGTTCAGGGGTGTTTGCCGCTGCACACCCCTGTGCAAAGCAGGACACACCCATGGCACAGCTGATGAGCCAAATTGCAGCAGAGATATAAACATAGGCCTGGCGGGTGGAGAGTCAGTGGAAAGCAGAGGAAGAATCCCGCATGCTGAGGCTGGGAGGGCATCATGGAGGAGACCGGTGGGCTGGCTGTGATGGGTGGTAGGGTTTGGGTCTGCTAGAGCCAGGGTGTCCTGTGTGGGTGCCCCATGTCCCATGCTCTGGCACAGGCCAGGTCAGGAGGTGCTTGCTGAGTGGGTAAAAATGCTGGCCCCTTGACCTTCCAGCTGGGGACTCGGGGCTGAAGCATGATGGATGTGGGTGTCAGTCACTGGGCCTCTGTCAGCAGGGACAGATGACAGGCAGGTAGAATGAACGGGGCTACAGGTGCAGCAGGCGGGAGTCTGAGGGTTGAGGGTCAGGGCAGGCTATCTGGGTGGTGGCTCCTGAGCTGGGGAAATTCAGCAGGGTGGGCAGGACCCAGCTCCCCAGGCCAGGTTGCTCTTTCTGGGCCAGAAGCCCAGCGTCCCAGCCTTTCCAAGAGCCTCACTCTGCCTGGTGCGCTGGCCTGGATCTCTGCACCCTGCCCAGGTGGTGGGTGGGTCAGGAGAAGAGCCTGTGTGGACCCTGTGTGGAGGGGTTCCAGCCCAGGGACAGGTCTGACTCAGAGCAGCCGGCGCCAGGCAGGAATCAGGAGATTGGCATCTGGCATAGTGGGGACATGAGAAGCCCTGAAGGCCTGGTCACAGTCCCGTGGTGCTAGAGACGCTCAGAACAGCCAGGCTGGGAGAGGCCCTGAGCACCAGGTCCACAGGAAGGACATCAGGCCCAAGGAGGTGTGGATCTCGCCTGGCAGCCACACCGGGAGCGACCCAGGTCAGACAGGGGTCCAGGTCCCAGGGTTACAGGTCACTGACGAAGATCTCCTTAGGACCAGGCCCTGAGCCAGAGGGACTGGGGCTGGGCATGGTGTGGAAGGGCTCCTGAAGGAGGCGGGAGGCGGCTGCTCACAGAAGCCTTGAAGGCCCAACTGACCAGGCTGGGAGACAGGAAAGAGCCTGTGCAGGCCGACCATCCACAGCTTGCTCTGGACACACCTGGGCACACTGGGCCCCCAGTGGGCTGGCCTGTCCAGGCAAGGTCACCAGGACTGAGGGGCCCACACACAGCAGGTGGGACTCAGAGCAAGGGCAGGTAGCAGGCCTGGTCATCCAGGCAGGCTTCTAGGAGGAGGTGGTGCCATCTCTATTTGGGTTAGTAGAGGGTGGGCTTGGGAGGGCTCTCTGGATGGTCGAGTTGACAGAGTGGGCTGGTTTAGAGTGGACACAGAGCAGGGGGCTGATTCCAGGGGCACAGGAGGAGGCCTGCTCAGGAGGGGTCTTGAAGGCCAGGGCTCGCAAAAGCCCCTGCCAGCAGAGGCACCCTTCCCACTGCCTGCCCAGCACTAAGATCCCCTACTGGGGTGTCTGTGCCCACTCCTGGCTTCTTTCTGCTGTGTGGGAGAGCACCCCATGAGTCATTCACACTGGAGTGTGAATTAGCCCATCAAATCCAAGGGGACCCTGACAGTGTGCAGTCCCATAATAGCACCTGCTCCGTGGGCCGGCAGGAGCGTCATGATGTAGTACAGGCCCTGGCTTGGTGGGCGGGTGGTGGCTCTCAGTGCGCCTTCTGTGTGACTGTCCTCGAAGTCTCTTGAGCATGTGAGCCCTGTGTGGCCCATACCCCCAGTTTCAGGCAGGTGCGTGCCCACTGCACAGGTGGCAGCTGAGCCCCGAGGGGCCGGGGGGCGGCTCAACCAAAGGTGGAGGTCAGGTGTTGCTCACTTGCTTTCTGGGGCTGCAGTGGGCTCGCCAGGGACTGGAGAGCAGAGGTGCTCCTGGGCTGACCAGCCCAGCCATGGCGATCCCCTCAGTCTCCCAGCAGCCTTGACCCCTGCCTGCCTTGGGCCCTGTGGGAGGTGCCTGGTAGGCAGCTGCCTGAGCAGAGGCAAGGGTGGGCCTTCTCCCCTGCCCAGCTGGCAGCGCCCTCTCTGAGCCATCCCCACTTGACACATTGGGAGCAGGTTGTGGACTGCACTGGGGGCTGAGGTGAAATGAGGAGGGGTCTGTGCCGGGTTGGGGCCACGCTGGGAGCTGTGGCCACCACTAGCTTTGGAGAAGACTGCCGAGTGGCGAGCTGCAGGACGCCAGGGTCCTCAGCCGGAGGGGGTTGGAGGGGAGGTTGGGTTGGGGGATTGGGTCAGTCCCTATGGGGCTGGGGGTCCCTGGAAGCAGTGTGGCCTTTGACCCGTGTGAGGAGTGAGCCCTGTGAGGGTTTTAAGCCCAGGACATGTGGTGTGGGGAGGCTTGGAGGAGGAGAGCGGGTGGGGGCCGGGGCCAGGCCAGGGCCACAGCAGCCCCAGCTCCTTTTCTGGTCCTGGACCAGCTGAGGGGAAGTAGGTGTGACTGACCTAGATTCCTCAGGCCTGGGCCCAGGAGGGGGGACCTGTCTCCATGACCCAGATACTGCAAGTTTCTGTAGCTCAGAGAAGAGGTGGCCAATGGTCTCCCACATGTGGCAGCAGCCGCTATGTGCACGAGGAAGGAATGACCTGCCTGTGTTGTGGAGATGGGAACCGTTGCCCCTGCAGCAGGAAGGATTTTAGTCAGACTCAGGGAAGAGCTTCCAGCTTTGGAAAATCAGGTTCTGTTGAAAAGAGGCAGGCTGAGGGCCTCTGACCTTCCTCAGGTGGATGTGTGTCTACGGTGCACGTGAGGGCTCTCATGTCCACCCCCAGCTGCCTGTCCTCAGCTGAGGTCCGGCACTGCAGGGAAGACTTGGACAACTCCTGGGAGGCCTTCATTGACCAAGTTCTTTTCCCAGCTAGGATGGGCCTGGAGTCCAGATTCCAGGTCACTCTTGAGGGTCGCTTTCAGATCTGCGTTGGTCAGGGTTCAGGTGATGTGTGCGCTGGCGGGTGGGCAGATGCATGAAAGCTGGAATCTAGGCCCCGCTGCCGCCTTGCTGTGTGGCTCCGGACAACGGTCACTCCTCAGAGTGGCGGTTTCTTTATCTACAAAGCTGCCCTGAGGTGGTTGCAGAGAGCAAACATTGGGGTGCGTGGGGAGCCTTGGTGCAGAGCAGGGCCATCACTGTGCAGAGGGCCAGGAGATGGAGCTGCATGTGGGAGGCCATGGCCGCTCCCTGGTACAGGTTGCTGGACCTTCTGAGAGGGTGAGAGGCTGAGGGCGGAGTACTGTGGGGTGGTCTTACAGGGTCTGCTTGCACCCCGGCACCCCTGATCCGGGTCCATGTAGCTTACAGAGTGGCCAGCCCCTGACCATCTCCTGGACAGAGGTGGGGACAGTGCGTCCTCTACCCTCGATAGTCTGTACTGTAGAGTGGCAGCAGCTACTCAATGCCAGTGGAGGCCCCAGGCCAGGCACTGCTCCCACACTGTGGACCCACCCAGTGCAGCTGGGAACCTGCTGGGCTGCTACCCAGGCAGTCTAGCTTCCCCCCACTCCCCCACCTCAGGGTGTCATCCTCTCAAAGTCCTCAGGCAGGCCAGGTGGCCGAGTCAGAGCGGGAGGGCTGAGTAGTGCCCAGGCCTGGGCTGTGTGCAGCAGAACAGGGACTTGAACTCAACCAGGCTGGCCAGAGGCCACTCCAAGGGCAGCCACGGGCAACACTAGACAGGCTGAGCAGCCACCACACAACCAGCACCCAGGCTTTCCTGGAGCATGGGCACCTCGCTGTCTCCTGCACTGGCTGTTTGTGTCGGATCGGCAACCGCAGATCTGGGACTGTTGCCGCAGTCGCCCCCAGACACTAGGGAGGGTGAGGCAGCCCAGGCTCAGTGTCCCCTGCCTCGCAGGCATGGGGACAGAGGGAGCTGGCAAGGGGACATGCCTGATGTGCCTAAGCATAACCTGCGGAAACCTCTGGCAGGGGCGCAGGACCTGGGGTGCTGCTCAGAGCTCCAGAATTTCCAGGGACTCTGTGCTCCCTACTGTCTCCTCCGTACTCTCGGATCTCATCCATTCTGTGCTCAGCAGGACCTACACTGTTCTCAAGGAGAGAGGATTTCACGGCATCGTGTGTTGGGACTCAGGGCAACAGGCCAGGGGTGAGGCTGCTTCGAGCAGGCCAACTCCTTGGCCTCCATCCTAGTGCCCCAGGGGCCTGAGGTCAGTACTGTGGCTGCCCTGTGGGGCCCGTAGGGCCCAAAGGTTCAGACAGAGTTGTCCCTGGAAGCCAAAAATCCTGCAAGGCCAGGCCTCTCACAGCTTGCATATCAGCGTTCTTCTATGAACAGAGAGGGTTCTCAGACGAAGGAGCCTCAGGCCTACAAATCTTGCCCCCAGAAGCTTGGCCTTCCACACTACCTTTCAGGGTGAGCAGGCAGGCCAGAGAGGTGAGGGGGCCACACAGCCCAGACTAACTCCTGGGCCCTCCTCCCCACCTTGATTTGCCTGTGATTTGGAGACACAGTTTTGTTTCTCTGGAGCAAATCCCTCCTTCTGAACCTCAGCGTAAAGCAGATGCTAAGGGTGTCCTCATCCTTGGGGGTCCCCCACCTACTCAGAGCACGTTCCTTCTCCAGTGCCTAATCTCAGAGGTCCTGCTGCTGCTTCCCTGGGTTGCTAGAAACAGGAAAGAAGCAAAGTGCAGCTACCCAGAGCTGACAGGCACAAACATCTGGAAAGCCATCCACTGGCATACACTCGGGCATGTCCAACTCCTACTTTAGAGATGAGGAAACTGCGGCTGGGGGCGTTAGGCAACTAACAAGGTCATGCAGCTAGGGTGCAGCCAAGTGTGAGGTTTGGTTGAAAGTCAGGTGTCTGATCAGAGGCAGCCCCTCAGTGTGTGTGCACCCACTTGCATAGCTCTGTGGGATCCTCTGGAGAGAGCAGCTGGACAGAACATTGGTCCACAGTGAACTGGTTAGGTCCCTTTTGGCTCCGGCCTTTCAAGTCCCCATTGGAGACCACCTGAGGTTGGAAAGCACTTGTAGCCCCATCATTGCTGGGTGGGAAGACCCTGGGTTGTCTTCTGAAGCCCTGCGGCGAGCCCTGGATCTGAGTGATCTGGGGAGGGCTGAGGGCTTGCCCTGCCCTGGGTTCAGATGACCCCCAGCTGAAGCTCTGGCAACCTCAAATTCTCAGGGTGCATCCCTTTGCGTTCACTTGCAGGCCAGAGCCTTGGGGTCAGGACAGGGGCTCAGCCGAGGCCAATGGATGAGGATTGAATAGGGGGGACTGGACAGAGGGCTACGGGAAAGCTGTGGGAGTGTGGCTCTGGGCAGCAGAAGGGGTAGGGGGCGTGATTTGTGAACAGTTCCCAGTGCACCAGAACCTGTCAAGTCCTTTGCTTAAGTGACAACGGGACAGCGGCTGGCCTTCAGAAGCGGGGGCCCCAGATCAGCCCGCACAGGGAAGTGTCCAGCTGCGGGCCACCTCTCCGCAGGAAGGCTTCGTCTGAGATGAGATGAGCAGCGGACACCAGGGGGACCCGGCCTGGGGGAGGTGGCTGCGGGACGGGACGGAGCAGTCCCAAGGTCACCAGCCCCAGCGGGCGCCCTAGAGCGGCCCCTCGCGGGCTCCCCGCGCGCCCCCGCGCCCCCGGGTTCGCGCCCCGCACGTGCGCCCCGCGCCCCGCGGCCGCCCTCGCTCCGGGCGCCCCTCCCGCGGGCCAGCGGGGGCGCGGGGCCGCCCGGGCGCGGGGCCAGCGCCCGCCCTCCCCGCCGCGCCCGCGCCCCGCGCTCCCGCGGGCTGCGCTCCGCTCTCGGGCGCGCGGCGGGCGGGCGCAGAGGCGGCCATGGGCGCCCGGGCGGCGGGGCGCGCGCGGCTGCGGGCGCAGGTGCGGGCGGGCGGCGGGACAGGCCGGGCGCGGCGGCGGCGGCGGCGGCGGCGCTCGGGGCCGGGCCGCCCGCCGGCCGCCGCCGCTGACGCTGCCTGTCTCCCCGTGTCCCGCCGCCCGCAGACCCTCCTCCTCCGCCCCCCCGCAGCTCGGGCCTTGGTCGTGGCGCGGCTGCCGCACGGTGCCCCTCGACGCCCTCCGGACGCGCTGCCTGTGTGACCGGCTCTCCACCTTCGCCATCTTAGCCCAGCTCAGCGCCGACGCGGTGAGACCCGGCGGGCGGCGGGCGCGGGGCGCGGGCGGGCGCGGGCGGGCGCGGGCGGGCGCCGGGCTCCCCAGGCCTCCCGGGTCCTGCGCGCAGCACCCCTCGGGTCCGGCCCGGAGGGCGAGTGGGAGCGAGTGGGCGGCGGGGCACGGCCAGGACCCTCGGGAAGTGACTATGGGTGGGTCCCTACTCCGCTCTCCTGGGGTCCTCAGGGGAGTGACTGCCGCCCTGGGGCGCCCGGGGCTGGGGCGACTTGGCATGCCTCTTCTCTTGGTCCCTGGCTGCCCAGGACAGGGAGGAGGATGTGCTGCCACCTTCTTGAAGTCCTTCTGCACCCACCCAGATGGAGCCTGGTCTGCGGAGGTGGCTGTGTCCCCGGGCAGGGCTCTGGGGGTGGTAGAGGCTGCTGGGCCTGGCCCAAGTCCCCAGGCAGGCCCGTCATCTCTGGGCCTCCTTTTTGTTCCTGTGATTCTTGTGGGGGCTGCCGGTTCCTATGGAGACGGCATCTGGGGCAGCCTGCTAGCTGGGGCCCTGGGCGCTGGCCCAGCCCCATTGGGGCTGGTGGGCTCTCTCACTCGAGGGCTGACTGAGCTGCACCCACCTGCCCCAGGAAGGCCAGGCCCTCCCTTGCAGGTCACTGGGCCAGGCAGGTCCAGGTGAGCCCACCAAGGAGGGAAGAAGCCCCTGGATCTTTGCTCTGGCCCCTCTGCCCAGACCTGGTGTGGAAGGGTCCCAGGTGGCAGGGGACTCGGATTGCCTAGGTGTTTGAGAGGTACAGCTTGCCCCTCACAGACCCCGGGTTCGTGGGAGGAAATCTGTGGGCCTCTCAGGACACTCTGGCCACCACCTTTGTCTCTGGAAATTCAGCAGGTGATACTGCCAGATAGGGTCCTGTCCCCTCCTTCTCCAGGGTTAGACCCAAGTGGGACATCTTAGGTCATTGCCACTAAACTCCTCCATTGACAAGCAGGAAAACTGAGACCTGGGGAGGAACTTACTCAGGCCTCAGGGTGGGTGTGGGCTAGACAGGGTCTGTGTTCAGGCAGGACTGCAGGTGTTGGTTCTGGGGCAGCAGCAGGGCCACCCTGAAGGCTCCCTGGAAGAGGCAACTTTCTGCGTACCTGCCATCAACATGAAGGCAGCAGCTGCCACTGTGTGACTCCCCCCCCCCCGCCATGGCTGATGCATGTAGCACAGTGCCAGCCGTGGGCTCCAGGAGCTGCTGTCCCTGGGCAGTGTGAGCAGGACCAGGACAGGGAGAAGGAGTGAGCGGCAGACCCAGGGCTGTGAGCCGGTGTGGGAGTCTGGAGGCTTGGGCTTGTCCCTCCCCCTGTGGCCTGTGTTGTCCCTCTGAGCATGGTTTCCTGTAACATGGAGGGAACTTTGTGCACTGTGCCAGGGCTAGTGGTGACTAGGGCAGTGCTGTCCCACTGTGGACTGAGTGGAGGGGCTTGGGGCACTCCAGGCAGAGCTGACCTGAGCCAAGAGCCTATAAAGGAAGAGATTGGAGGCTGCTCTCGGTGGGTGGGGGGACAGGAGACAAGGTGCTGACTTCCTGGTTGCTCTGGCACTGATCAGGGGCCATTCTACGGGGACGGGGGGGGCCTTCTAGCATCAGCTCAGCGATCACCGGGTGGGGCAACCTGTCCCCAAATCCTAGACAGCAACTGAGGCCGTGGGCACAGGAGTGGCCACAGGGCCACACACTAACCTTGGGACTCGGCTGGTTGCCTGCCTCTCGGAGCCTCAGTTTCCTCATCTGTAAGATGGGATGGTAGTCAGCTCTGCTTAGCTGTCTGGCTCCATTTGGGCTCCCAGAGCTGAGCCTAGGCCTGAGCTCAGAGGGAGACTGTCCAGAAGGAAGCAGGGCAGGCACAGCCTCTGCCTGGTGCTCACTGGTGCCAGCCCCCTTACTGCCTTCTCTCCTGCCCTCCTGCCCCATCCCACCTTGCACTGACCCTCTTAAGGGGTGAGCTCTGCTCCCGAGTGGGGATGGCCCAGGCTGACGTGGACGGCAGACATGCTCAGACAGACCTGGGCAGCCCAGGCTGGAGGAGGGAAGGCCTGGTGACCTCTGGGGGCACAGCAGCAGCCTCTGTCCCTCCTGAGTGGGATCTGGGAGAGTACACAGGGAGGAGGTTTGGAGCAGGGTCCTGAGGGGTACCCAGGAATTCCCCTGAGTTTTGTTGGGACTGGTGACAGCTGTCCCAGAGAGGAAGAGAGAAGCACTAGGCTGCAGGTATGTGCGAGAGGCAAGGACTTGGGGCAGAGGCAGGGAGGCAGCTGCATCATCAAGACTGGGGCCAGCGGAGGGCTCCGCTGCATCCAGAGCTGGACAGAGAGGAGCTGGTGCCGAGGACCTGGGAGTCAGGATGACAGTGAAGTCCAGGTGCTGCAGGATCCCCTTGGGAGCAAGGTGAGGCAGTGGCCAGGGCTAAGCTGGTGGCCACAGGGAGAGATGGGTGCTGCTCCCCCTGCTGGCTGGGCTGGATGGGTGTGCTGCACTTGGGGAGTGGGGTCTGCGTGGACAGAGGCTGTGTTGCCCAGGTCTAGGGTGGCCTTTGGGATCTGCCACCCAAACCGTGGCCTGATACAGTGGTCGAGGTCCGGTGCTGGGGGTGCACCCTGGGAGCCAGGGTGGGTGAGCACCACAGGGGTATGGTGAGGGGGAGATGAGACCCGGGCGCCCCAAAGCAGGCCCAGAGCCAGTGTGGGTGCAGGCGCTGCGGTGCTGCTGGGTGCTGCCGCTGCCGGCAGGTTGAGTAAGGGCTCTGAGTCACACCTGTGCGTGGGCCGATGCCACCTGTCCTGGAGCTGCAGCAAGGATCAAATTAGGTGATGTATTTATGGCTCTTGACACAGCCTGGCATCTAGTAAATGGTCACAAAGGACAGTTTTGGTCCTGCGTCTGCAGCGGGCCTCCAGCTGTGCTAGCAAGTTGTGGCCAGGTCCCAGCTCTGTGTGCAGCCAGGATCTGGCCTGGAACATGACTGAGATCAAGGCTCAGCCTGTGACTTGGATTCAGGGATCAGGGTGTGACCTGGGGAAGCTCAGGGTATGATAGAGTTCAGGGTTTAGTATGCTAATGGGAGTTGGGTTAGCTTTGTGAGCAATAGGGAGCCATAGATGGTGTTGGAGCAGTAACAGGAAAAAGGTGTCACTGCAGGATGGAAGTCAGTCTCAGGGACACAAGGTGTGTAGAGGATTTGGGAGAAGATGGGGAGTAGGGAGCTCATGTGGTGGAAGCTGGCAGTAACCATGCAGACTAGAAGAGCCATTGGCAGTGGGGTGACCAGGACCCTGGAGAAGTCAAAGATGGTGACGGGATAGAAAGCCAGAAGGCAGGTTCACCTGGAGTGTTCAGGAAGGGCCTCTGTGAGGAGGTGACTTCGCTGAGAAGGGCCAGCTATGTGAAGGTCAGGGGAGAGCACAGGAGCAGGGCAGCTGTGCAAAAGCCCCAGGGCAGTGCGGCGCCTGGCACGGGAGCTGGCCTCCAGCGGGGGCCTGGTTCTGTGCCTCCTCGGTGGGAGTTGGGGCCAGTCCCTCACCCTCAAGGTCTCCAGCTGGCCCTCCTTATGAGGCCTGGAGTTCCCTGGCTCCCTTGGTCCCGGGGCCAGAGCTGGGCAAGGGCTGCCAGGAGTGACCGATGCCAGGTGGGGAGGGGCAGGTGGGCAGGTGGGTGAGCTCGCAGGCTGGTGGCTGCCAGGCCTAAAGAGGGCAGACGAGGCAGATGGCTAGAGGTCGGGCCCGAGCCACCATGGCACAGGCGCGAGACACTTGCTCAGCCGCCTGTGGCCTGCTCAGGGCCTTGGACTGTTGGCTGGCCACCTGCCCCACACCCCTGTCCACCTGGCCTCCAAGCCCGGTGCAGGTTCTCTGCTGGCAGAGTGACAGGTTGTGGATGGATGCTGGAGGGCACTGCTCTGAGGAAGAGCAGCGTCGGGCAGCGCTCCCGAGGGGAGCCGGCAGTGTGGGATGGCTGAGGTGCTGAGGCCACCTGGCTGGTGGTCCGGCTCTCCTGCAGAGCTCGAGGACGGCCAAGACACATGGTAGAGGTGCCCAGCACTGAGGAGCCAGGCTTGGCACCAGGGCCCAGGAGGCCAGGACCCGAGTGCCTGTGTGAAGCACTGTGTCTCGGGTCAGGTGTGTCTGTGGGTATGTTGGATGTGCGGCCTGTCACCCCAAGGTTGGAGCCCCAGGTAGGCCACATCAGGCGCATTTTGGCCTGGAGGGAAGGGGTCTAGAAAAACGCAGGAGGGAGCATGGAGGAGCTGGGCAGGGGGCAGCCCAAGTCAGAGGTCCTCACAGCAGGTCTCCGCTGGCCAGAGCTCCACTTGGTGCTCGGTCTCAGCGGCCAGGGCCCAAGGCTTTGCAAACAAGGGTCAGCAGGAAGGTGGGTCTCATGGGGGCCAGGGCCCAAGGGTGCTGTGAACCCAGGGCAGAAGGGCACTGAGGGCCAGATGTACCCAAGAAGACAGGAGGGCAGGCTGCCCTGAGTGTCATCTGGGTGTCCCTTCTAGGGCTACAGTGGTGAGGGCAGCTCCTGGAGAGCCAAGGGCTGGGGACACATGAGACACAGAGGTCACCCAGTGAGTTTCAAGATGAGCTCATCCTAGAGCCAGGAGCCCTGGCCGTGGCCATGCCCCATATGCCCCAGGACCCCAGCCCTGTGTGGAGTCCCAGGCTGTGAGCTGGCCTGCTGTGCTGCCACAGACCCCAGCTGCCTGGGTGGCCTTGGACAGCTTGGTTTTCTCAGATGGCACCCTCCCCTCCTCGTTCCTGGGCCAGTAAGTCTGAGCAGCCTCTGTGCTGGGTCAGGGGGACAGCCGCAGGACCCGGGGCAGCCAGGCTGCTCAGAGGAGGTGGTTCTTTTGCTACGTGAGGGCAGGAGCAGCCGGGGTGTGGAGGGCAAGGGTGACCTGGGCGGCTTGCGGGGAATGGAGAGCAAGTCGGAGTGGACGCAGCAGGCCCCAGAGCCAGGGTAAAGGGCCAGAAGGTAGCCTCTGGGGTGGCAGGTGTCAGGTGGGCGGGTCCGAGAGCTGCCAGGGCCAGGCTTGGTGGGGGACCAGCAGGGTGGCAGCTTCAGGATGGAGAGGCCCCTCAGAACCCCCCTCCCCAGGCCACCTTCCCGCCCAGCTCCCCACTCAGTTCCTCCTCCCTCTGAGAGGCCGGGCAGCGGGCTGGTGTGGGGCCGAGGAGGGCTCGGTTCCTCAGTTCCTCGCTGGGGTATGGAAGGCTCATGGCGTGGACAGTGGCTGCGCGTGATTGCCGCATCCCATGAGTAGGGAGCAGCCTGGTGTCTGCGGTCTACGCTGGCTGCGTGGTGGGGAGTGGGAGGTGGGTTGGCCCTGTCCCCGAGGAGGCACTCAGATCAGAATGGCCAACACAGCAGCCCTGTGGATGGGGACAGTACTATAGGTAGAGGAACGCACTGCAACAAAGCCCCTTGGGTGGGGAGGAGCAGGGAGCTCTGAGCCAGGCAAGGAGGGACAGCCGGGACTGGAGGTAAACCGAGGTGCCAGCCAAGCAGGGGCCGGAAGGAGCAGAGCTTTGCGGGGGACCATGGGAGGGGGGGGTGGCCAGGTCTGGCGGACAGTGGAGTGGGAGGCCCCAGTTGGACTTCCAGCTTCCAGAGCCTCAGGGCCTGAGAGCTTCCTGTGGGTGGGGTCTCTGCCTGACCTGACCTGCACGGGAGGGCCTGGATTTGGGTCCTCAGCGTGTGGCGGCAGAAGGTCTCCGTAAGGCTTGCTGTGTGACTCTGCTGACACTGCGGGGCTCCTCTGAAGGGCCCCGAGCCCCTTCAGGGACACCAGCAGAGCAGGCCCGGGGTCCTCGAGCATGGGGTGGTCAGCCTTCTCAAGCCCTGTGCACAGAGACCCTCCCTCACCTGCACTCCCACACACAGGCCATGGAGAAGGCGCCTGTGCCGTCCGTGACGCTCATCGTGGGCTGTGGCGTGTCATCCCTCACCCTGCTCCTGCTGGTCATCATCTATGTGTCGGTGTGGAGGTGGGTATCCCCCCGGGGTGCCCGGCGGTGGGCCCGGAGCTCGGTCGCCTCCCGGTCCTGCCCTGCATCGTCCGCCCACCGTCTCCCGTCCACCAGTGCCTGTGGCCCCAGCTCCCCAGCCTACTCCTGTCCTCTGCCCCCACCTGTTTTCCATTCCTTACTGCTGCTTCCACAAACACGGAGTGTCCCTGGGGCACTGAAGCAGGGCAGGGTAGACATGTGGCCACACCTTGCTTCAGCTGGGCCCGCACTACAGAGGTGCCCGTTCCCTCAGACATGTCCTCTGAGGGACGGCCAGCCCCAAACCAGCACCACAGCTGCACACACGGAGCACCTGCCCCTTGCCCACCCAGAGTCCCCTTGGTCACCCAGTCCCCCTGTGTGGGACCTGCAAGGCTGTAGCTCCTGGGACCAGGGGCAAGACTCACTGCCTAGAGCTCTTTCACTGCCCTGCCCTGTGCCCCTTCTCTCAAGGCCACTGGGGCTGGGCATGGGACCCCCAGGCCTGCCATGGGCCCCATCCATCCCAAGTGAGGGCTGTGCATGGGAGGGTCTGCTGGAGCCCTGGCGGGTGTGGGGCCAGTGGGGAGCCAGGGTGTATGGCAGGTGCCGACTTGGGTCAGAGCATGGGGCTAGGTAGCAACAGGTGTGTGTCCTTACCTGTAGGTGTGTGCCTGGGCTGGCTGAGAGGCCAGTCTCCCTGCCATCCTGCCATCTAAATCCAGGCCTCCCTTTTCCTACCCATCAAGTAGTTTAGAGCAAGGAGGGTGAGCCCAAGGTCGCTGGTGAGGCAGCCTCCCAGTACGACCAGAGCATGTGCGGCCCCTGCGCCTGGCCCCTCCTGCTCTTCAGGCAGCGAGATGTCAGCCAATAATCAGAACTGATGGCCTGGCCACTGCCTGGGGTCAGGCAGTAAGAGGTCGATGCAGGCTGGGTGGCGGAGGGGCAGCAGGCACTCTCCTGGTGACGGGTAGCCCGTGGAGCCCTCTGCTGTCCTGCCCCGTCCTGTGCTCTTCCTCATGGGACCTGCAGGGAGCCACGGCTACCTGTGTCCCCACGAGCCCTTTCCCTGGGCTTGGGGCTCCCAAAACAATTGGGGGTTGAGGCACGGGGCCCTGAGCTCCAGCTCTGACTCGCCGGCTGAGCTTTTGCTCCTGAGGCTGTCAAAGCACCTCCCAGGATCACTATTGCCTGTCACAGTGCCCTGTCAGCTGCAGGCCGGGACGGTTCTGATGGGTCTGTGAGGAATCCGGGACCCAGAGAGGAAATATGACCTACCCAAGGTCATACAGCATTCAGAGCGATGCCAAGGCCCCCAAAGCTCAGTCATGTACCACCTTCTGTCCACCGAGTGGATCTCAGTACCAAGGGCTAGTAGTGATGGTGGTGGTGATGGTGATGATGGTGATGTGGTGGTGTTGGTAGTGATGGTGGTACTGATGGTGATTATGGTGATAGTGGTGGTGGTAATGGTGTTAGTGTTGTGGTGGTGGTGGTAATGGTGTTGGTATTATGGTTGTGGTGGTAGTGATGGTGGTGGTGTTATGGTTGTGGTGGTAATGGTAGTAGTAGCGGTGTTGGTATTATGGTTGTGATGGTGTTGGGGTGATGGTGATGGTGTTGGTGTGATGGTGATGGTGGTGGTAGTGGTGTTATGGTTGTGGTGTTGATGGTGGTGGTATTATGGTTGTGGTGGTAATGTAGTAGTGATGGTGTTGGTGTTATGGTGGTGGTGTTGGTGGTGGTGGTGGTGTTGTGGTTGTGGTGATGGTGGTGGTGATGGTGGTGGTGGTAATAATGGTGTTGGTGTTATAGTTGTGGTGATGGTGGGTGTAGAGGTGGCAGTTGTGGTGGTGATGATATGGTGGTGGTGATGGTTGTGGTGGTGGTGGTGTTCATGATGGGATGGTGTTGGTGGTCATGTGATGGTGGTGATGGTGGTGGTGGTGGTTGTAGGGGTGATAGTGGTAATGGTAGTTGTGGTGATACTGGTGCTGATGGTGGTAGTGATGGTTCTGGTGGTGGTGCTGGTGATGAGGGATGTGGTGTGGTACTTATTGTGCTGGTGATGGTGGCGGTGGTGGTGGTGGTGTTATTGAGGCATTGATGGGAGTAGTGGTGACGGTTGATGGTCGCAGTGGCTGCAGGGAGCAGGTGGGCAGAGCTCTGGTCTGGGGCTCAGCCGCATGACCCTGGCCCTCGTGGAGACGGTGCTGACTTCAGGCCCCGTCTTCCCCGACAGGTACATCCGCTCGGAGCGCTCAGTCATCCTCGTCAACTTCTGCCTGTCCATCATCTCCTCCAACGCCCTCATCCTCATTGGGCAGACGCAGACCCGCAACAAGGTAGGGGCCTCTGCTGTCCTGCTCATGTCCCGGCCCCTTCAGGTGGGTAGGGGAGCCATCCAGCAGGGGCGTACTCCAGCCAGCCTGGGGTCTGGAAACCCAGTGGAGCTCTTGGGTTGCTGTCCCTGAGCACCCCATCCCTGCTGCATACCCTGTGGTCTCCATGCCCCTCCCACTAGACACGCAGACTCACACCTGAGGGGGAGCCTCTTCTCCCTCGAGGAGCCGCCCTCACATGTAGGGGCAGATGTGTTGCGTTGAGACCGAGAAGGCCTGGTCCTGGGGTGCTGCTGTGTGTTGAGGCAGAAGCTCATGCCATGTGTGCATGTGTGTGACTTGCTGTGGGTACTCTTGGGGTGGCTTACCTACCCTCTCTGGTCCTCAGGTTCACCACCTGCTGGGCAGGTGGCTTGAACTGGGGCTTGAGTGGGGCCCTGGGCTGACATGTCATAGAGCTGGGGAGGAGGGCATCTGTCCCTGGCAGTCACCCACCCCTCAGCCTTAGGGTTCTGCAGCTTGTCTCGGCAGGGACCAGGTCACCCCTCAGCTGCTTCCTGTCTGGGGACTTGGTCTGGGCACAGCTGGGGACTCTGGGTGCTGGCTGGGAGCCCACTGGGGGCACAAGGCACAAAGGACCAGCGATGCCTGCCCAGCCCTCTGTGCCTGCCCACCCAGGTCGTGTGCACGCTGGTGGCGGCTTTCCTCCACTTCTTCTTCCTCTCCTCCTTCTGCTGGGTGCTCACCGAGGCCTGGCAGTCCTACATGGCAGTGACCGGCCGCCTGAGGAACCGGCTCATCCGCAAGCGCTTCCTCTGCCTGGGCTGGGGTGAGCGTCTGGGGGCAGGCTGTGGCGGGAGTTGACAAAGGGTGGGCTGCCCTCTCTGAGCCCCCTGCACTCTCTGTCCTTGCTCTGCTGCCCCTTCCTGTCCTGCGACCTCCCACCAGCCCGCCCCTTGAGAGTCCTCCTGGGCCTGGGCTCCTCCCTCCATGACAGGTCCACTCACAGGCTGCCCAGTTCGGCGTGACTTTCAGAGCGAGCAGCTCTTCAGCAGGAGTGTGTTCTGAGCAGTCCTTAGAACATACTTCTGCGGAAACATGACTCCTGGCTTATCCGACATTCAGGTGTAACTGGGCGTTCTCTGTTAATTTGCTAACCTGGCAGACCTGCCCCCCAGCCCTCTCCTTTGGCCACCTCCTGTCCACTCCTCACACACTGCCCACTGGGGTTTCAGATGTGTCCTGCATCTACAGCAGGGCTCAGACTATGGCCAACTGGCTCTTCTGTCCTCTTGCAGGGCTCCCTGCGCTGGTGGTGGCCATTTCCGTGGGATTCACCAAGGCCAAAGGGTACAGCACCATGAACTAGTGAGTCAGGGAGCGGGGGACACGGTGACACAGGCTTCCTGGCTTTCCACTGCCCAGGAGGGCGAGGGCTGCCATGCCCTCTGCTCTGTCTGGCTGGGTGCTATCCCAGGGAGGCTCTGGGTGGAGGCTGAGCCTTTAGGCAGCCCCCTGGCTCCTGCCCAGCCGCAGTCAGTGAGTTAAGGGAAATGGACGGGGCCAGCACAGCCTCAAGTGCTCCTTCTTGCTGGCCCCTGGCCCTGGTGTCCCCCTCTGCACAAGTGTTGAGCCCCGGGACAGCTCAGAGCTAGCAGGTGCCCCCATGCACCCTTGGGGCAAGGCAGGGCCAGGGTCTGCTTCACAGATGAAGTCTCTAAGGCCATTTCAGAGGGTCATCTGGGCCAGATCTTGGGGCCTTGAGTGCCAAGCTGGGACACTTGGGGCTTATCTTAAAGGCAGTATGGGTTCCCCTGGTCAGGAGAGAGGACCTGGGCTCAGGGGCGTTTTGTAGATGAGCAGAGCCCAGCAGGGCTGCTGGAGGGGGCAGGCGGGAGCAAGGCCGGGGAGCCTTCAGCAGGCCACGGGGGGACTGTGCACAGGTGCAGATGCACTGGGAGCCCAGTGGGGTGAGCACAGGAGGGAAATGTGGCCCTGTCCCCAGAGATGAAAGGAGGGGACAGATGGGGAAGACAAGCGTGCTCAGTAGATACTCGCCAGGCGGAGGGGATGCCCCATAGCACCCCAGTGGAAAGAGGGACCTTGGTCTTGCTGGCCTGGCCCTGCTGTGTGGTTCTGAGCAGGAGCATCCCCCATGCAGGGCCTGCTCCCATCTGAAGCAGGGGTGACAGTGACTGTCGGGGGCTCCTGGGGATTCCAAAGCCAAGTGTGTGAAGTGCCCTGTATGCAGGAAGAGCTCATAAAGTGCTGCTCCTCTTGTCCTTGAGGGGCAGGTGGTGCTCACAGCCTCTCTCCCTGCAGCTGCTGGCTCTCCCTGGAGGGGGGATTGCTGTACGCCTTCGTGGGACCAGCTGCTGCCGTTGTGCTGGTACTGACCCCCGAGCCTTGGTTTCTTCCTCACCCTGGGCTGACCTTGGGGATCCCTGGCCTGGGTGGCCCTGACCCTGGGGTGGGCAGCTCCCACTGCCCTGCTTCAGCCTTCCCCCCGGGTGCTGGGGTGGGGACAGACTTGGCTACTTGGTCCCCGTGGCACAGCTTGCCTGACCAGGGGCCCCGGCCCTGCACCTATCTGGAGGTCAGTATAGGTTTGGCGAGGGAGGGGTGAGTGGGGGCGGATGGGTAGACAGACAGCTAAAGCTTCAGGGAGCTTGCAGGCCAGGTCTCCACGTGTGTGCCCACCACACAGCTGTCACCCAGGGCACGGAGGCCAGGGCTTCTCCTCAGCAGGTGCTAGGGACCTAGCAGGTGCTATGTGCTCCTCGGGTTTCCTGTGCATTTGCTCTGTGAGAGATGTAAAACCAGCACCTTGTGTCCAGGGCCGGTGTCCCCAGGTAGATGGACTGGGGGACTAGAGGACCTGCCTGGGCTCACTGGCCTCTGCTGGGCCCACCCACTCTGAGCCCAGATCCTATGCCTGCCTCCTAGTGCTGACAGGATGGTAGAGCATCAGGATTCTAGGACCAGCTTGGGGGTGGGCAGTTCTCTGTCTTTGACCTTCACCTCCCCATCCCACCTTCTCGTGGGGCTCAGCACATGCTGAACATGTCAGACAGGTGGACCCTGGGCACCTGGATGCCAGACCCTATAGGATGGCGGTCAGGGCAGCCTGGGCTGCAGCAGTGCAGACAGTGGGTAGCTTCTATGGGTGGTCCCAGACCGTCCTCACAGGCCTGGCCACCAGAACCCCTGTTCTTTATTCCCTAAAGATGCCCAAGTGGGAGAGGCTGGGGGTAGTGCTTCCACAGTGGCCTTGGACCAGCAGAACCAAGCATTGTTTCATGGCAGGCATCTGGGGCCTGGGGAGGGGGCTAAAGAGGCAGAGCCCATCTCTGCGGGTCCTGTGCGCTGCGGGACCCCAAGCCTGGAGGCCCTTCCCATGACAGGGCCCAACATAGTTACTGCAGGCAGGTGGCTGGTCCAGGGCCTTCCCTCACTCCTCTGTCCTGACCATGTCAGCCAGTGAGGTGCCCAGGAAGGATGTCCTGACACAATCCAGGTGCTCTCTTGCTGTGTCTCCTGGGGACTTCCTGTTCATGGTGCTCCAGTGGGCAAGCCCTGTGTGTGGGATCCTGAGCTCGCAAAGCCATGGGGATAGTGTCAGCCACCGTGGGCCCCTGGGCAGGGGTATCCCAGGCTCCTTCTGCAGAGTAGGAACCCCAGGGAGCTTGTGAGCTCTCCTGCAGTATGGGTGTGGAGTAAGGTGTGAGTTGGGACTTATCCCACCCCACAGAGAAACCCAGAGAGAGGTGGACCCGAGGGCCCCCTGGGTACGGAGATGACTTATTGGGCCCTCTGGGAATGGCTTTGTCTTAGGTGGTAGCTTGGGGAGCAGCATGGGAAACATACCTGAGCCCCCAAGAACCTCCCAGGATGCAAGTGTCCAGGGGAGGTGGTTAGTAAGGTGAGAGCAGAGAGGTCAGAGGAGTGGTCCCCAAGACAGGTGATGAAGGCGCCTGAGGGAGTTCCTGGTATTGGGGGACTGGGAGGGGCAGGGGCACTGGTGTGTGGGGCCCTGGAGGAGAGGCAGCTGGACTGGAGGCCGCTGAGGCCCCTCGCCTGTGGCGCTGGAGCCTGCGTGGTGGAAGCACTGAGGGTGACACCTGAGCTGAGGGCACCGTGGCTGTCCCTGCCCCTGGCCGGAGCACGTGGGTGGTGCAGCCCACAGCTCTGCCCTCTGCCTGGCAGGTGAACATGGTGATCGGGATCCTGGTGTTCAACAAACTCGTGTCCAAAGACGGCATCACCGACAAGAAGCTGAAGGAGCGGGCAGGGTAGGCCTGGGCCGCCGCGGCGCCTCACCCACTTTGGGCTGCAAGTCCCAGAGCCCTGCAGACGGAGGTGCCCACTGCTCGACGTGGCACCACAGGGCTGGGCCCCCAGAGCAGGGGGAGACTCGGGTGTAGAAGCGAAGGCCCGCTTTGGCCACGGCTGCTCCAGCCTCGCTCCGTGCCTCAGTTTCCCCATCTGGTGGTGATGGGGCGGGGCCCTTTAGGGTCCCCAGGAACAGCGAAGCCGCTCACAGAGACCCCCTGTGCCGGGCTCTGGGTGGTGGGAGGGTATCTCAGGGCTGGAGGCCCAGGTTCCCTGGTCCCCCTTCCCACCAGGCTTGCTGTGTGGCCCTGAGGCAGGACCTGGCCTGTCTGGGCATTAGCCCTGTCCTCGTGGGCCCTCGTCATGGTGAGGATGGGACACCGGGGCCGTGCTCCTTCAGAGGGCGCACAGCCTGCTGGGGCCCGGGGCGGGGCGGGCTGGCCACAGTGAGCTGGAGTGGAGCCCTCCTCCCCGCCCTCTGCCTGCCACCCTGCCTGTCCTGCCTGCCCTGCCACTGGCACCTGCGTGGGGTCTACCCTCGTCCCCTCCCCTCTGTGCCAGTCTTGCTTGGTGTCTCTTTCTCTCTGTCTCTGTCTGTCTTTCCTGGCTCCTCCTACTTGCCTCAGTGGACAGAAGCGGCAAAGTCTCCCGAAGGGTACCCCATGGGTTCTGGTCCCTGGTCCTGGCTGGCAGCCACCAAGCAGGCCAGGAGCTTCTGTCACTGAGCTGTGTGCCTGCAACTGGGCCCTGGCTCACAGTCTGGGCATGGAGGTCACAGAAGCCTTCCTCTAGGCCTTGCCCCCCTACTGTGAGCGCTCCAGGTTGGCGGTCACACCAGAGAGGCCCAGGCTGCTCAGCCAGGGACAAGTACTGCCCCTGGGTGCAGCTCTGCAGTCCAGAAGCAAGCAGCTGCAGTGGTGGAGTGCCACCCATGCCCGCCTGCTGGGCTGTGCCAGATTGGCCACTGGAGCAGGTCCCATCACAGGGCCGGGTGCACAGAGGCTTAGGAGGGCAGGTGGTCAGAGGAGCTGGCATTAGAGAGTGTGGGCCTCCTGGGCTGCGGCCTGGCCTCTCCACAGGTGGGAGGCACACACGCACCCTGGGTGCTCGTGCACCCACAGCACGCCTCACGACTATGGGAGGTCACTGCCCAGGTCAGCTCCCTGACAGGAGGGCTGACCCATCCACCCTGGCGCCTGGCCCCTGTGGGTGGGCAGGCGGATGCCCACCCCAGCTTAGTGAGCAGGCAGCCCCAGCTTTGCCCACACAGGAGAGGAGGGCGGCAGTGGCCTCCCTCAGGGTGTTGGCTGGTTTGTGTGGACTCAGGAGAGAGACACCTTCCGTCAGCTGATCACGGGCACCACACCCAGTACTGCCAGCTGGGCAGCAGCAGCCCTGCCCACACCCAGCTCCTTGTCCCTGGTCGGGGCCCTAGGCGGCCATGAGCCCTGGGGACCCTGGCTGTGTGCTCTTCCGTCTCCCCGTTGGTTTCCATGAGACGTGTTTACTTTTGTTCCAGCCTTTGATTTCACTTGCAGTCAGCTCCCCGGCCCCTCGGGCGCGCCCTCAAGTGTGCCGAGTGCGGAGTCCCCTCTGCAGCCGATGCCTCCGGCGACGTCACCAGCAGCGCCATGTTAGTGCCTTGCTGCCTGCCACTGGGCGCCCGCCGCCCTGCCCCACTCTCCTCTGTGTTTCATGTTCTCGCTCTCTTCATCCCGCTGACCCGGCTCCTGGGGCCTCTGCCCTCACCTCAGCCTACCCCAGGCTTCTCTCCCACATTCCAGGGCAGTGGGCTCTGCTGTGAGCCAGGCAGGGGAGGCAGAGCCACCCAGGCCAGCGGTGGTTGGGAGGGGAGCACGGTCATCCCCCGAGGGTCAGGGCCAGGCGTGGGGCTGGCTGCCACTGCCTCCTGGTCACACCCCAGAAATGCTGCTTACCAGAGCCCGGGCTGTGGGGGGGTGCGTGGGCGTGAGTGTGAGTGTGAACACGCCTGTCTGCAGGGGTGACAGCGTGTATGTGGCATGTGCAAGTGTGCGTGGGTGTGAGTGGGTGTGCGTGGGGGTGTGCTCGTGTGCACGAGTGACTACAGGCATGTGAGGTGAGTGGTAGGTGAGCGTGCACGTGAGGTGTGTGTGTGGTTGTGTGAGCACCTCAGCACATGCGTGCGTGTGACTGAGCGTGTGTGGATGTGTTGCAGAGGTGAGTGCACACGCGTGTGTGTGACGCAACCACAGCCAAGGGAACAGGGCTGGGGTTGGGGTCCGTGGCTGGTTGCAGACTGGCTGTCACAGGGGCTGTGAGCAGTGCTGGGCAGTGTAGGCTCAGACGGGCAGGCTTGAGGGTTGAGTGTCCAGGCCTCTGGCTTTCTCAGGTCCCAGTGATGGCTAAGCTTCTAGACCCTTACTCACCAGGTTCCTCCGCTTCCTGGGCAGGGGCTGAGGACCTGCAGGAGGCCAGCTGGATGCAGAGTTGTGGCAGGATTACCCTGCATGGACAGGCTGGGCGAGGCACACGGCCAGCTAAGCCGTGTTGCCTGTCATCAAGTCTGGGGCCCACACTGGCTGAGAGACAAGGTGCCCTGCCCCAGGGAGGACCAGTTCTTTAGGGTTAGCAGTCTTGCTGGGTGGAAGACCCCCACCCCGGGGCAGGGGGCTGTGGGAAGCTCTGTTGCAGCCTGGGGAAGCCTTGGAGAGCCCTCAAGGTCAGGCAGCAGATCCTGTGGCAACCCCCAGGCTCTGCCCAGACCACCCCCCACATCTCAAGGCATCTGCCTCCCAGGGCTCCGGCTGCCCTGCATGCTCCTAGGGCCTTCCCGAGCCTGTGTGCTGCTCTCTGCATGTGTTTGTGAAGCTGCAGGGGCTGGGGAGAAATGTGTGGCTCCCCAAGCCCAGGCCTTCGCCAGCCTGGGGAAGACAGACTGTAAATGTTAGGCCTGGAGGCTGCTCCCTGTGGGCCGACGGGGAAGGTGACGTGGCAGGCCAAGAGGTCTCAGGTGGGGAAGCTCTGCTCCCCTTGTCTAGAGCGAGTGAGGTGGGGGGTCTGGGCTCCCCTGGCTTAAGAACGTCTGCTTTGGAAGGGAGAAGAGAGATTATCAGACACTCCACCATGGAAGGAGCCTGAGGCCCAGAGCCAAAAGGGTCCAGCCGAGTGACAGTGAGCTGTTGGGGTGCATGAGCACTTGTGGAGGCCGGCTGGTGTGCTGTGTGGGTCTCGGGATGTGGAGTGAGCCATCGGCGCAGCCTGCTGGGGAGGTGCGGTGGGCTGCCCACCCACCCTATCATGGGGGCGCTGCAGTCTGCAGAGCAGGCTGCAGGCCTGGGGACTCTGAAGGTCGGGCTTTGTGCCTGGCACAGAAGCACCGGTGAGGGTGCTTAAGGGGAATCTGCTGTGGTGTGGGTAAATGGGGTCATGTGAGCCCTAGTTTGGGGGCCTGTGCTGTGTCTGGGAAGGGAGAGGTGGGGGCTGCCTGGCCACTCCTGGCCTGAACCAGCAGGTGGGTGACCAGGAAGCTGTCCCTGAGATCCTGGAGCTGCTGGCTGGGGCAGAAGTAAAGGAGCCCATCCTGAGCACCCCACTAGGTGCTGTCTAGGGGCAGGCAACTCCCCAAGGACAGCCTCCTGGGAAAGGGCCCTGAGGTTGACAGATGAGGATAAGAAGTGTCCCCTTAGCCGGCACAGGTGCTTCAGTGCTAGAGGTAACCAGTGTTACCTTTCGGTACCTCCGCCAAGCCCCACTGATTAGGAGACTCCTTTACCTGGGTGACCCCGCCCCGCACTGGTGGTCCTCCCAGCCTCTCGCCCACCAGCCCTGCTGCCCGACCCCACACCCAGACCCACTGTGTCCTCTTGCCACCCCTCCTGCTGCTCTTCCTGGGGGAGAGAAAGGTGACCCCTAAAGGAAAAGGGGAAAAAGTAGCCCTGGTGCCAGAGTGCCAGCAGCTTGGGAGCCTGGCCCAGGTGGGCAGCAGAGGCAGGGGCGGGGCACATCCCCTGCTCCTGCATGTCCCACAGCCCTGAGGCAGTGGCACCCCCACATGAGCAAGAGGGGCACAGGGGTACACCTGCGGCCAGGGTGCACCCCGTCCCTGGCTGGGTGCTGTCCCAGGGGGTGGGCTGAGGGGCAGGGCACTTGGGCTTGGGAGGCCCGAGCTGCAGCTGGAGAGGAGGAAGTGCTTGCCGTCTCTCTGTCCCTGTCTGTCTCGGTCTGTCCTCTGACCCTCTGGGCTTGTCCACTGTTCAGCTGTGTGTTCCCTCAGTTCCTGCCTCCCTCCTTCCCCCATGGGCCTCCTGCCCTGAGGTTCGGACTTGGGTCTCCACTCCCTGGCCCTGGAAGCTGGATGCGGGGCCTCCCTGCCTTGCCTCCTCCCCCTCCCCACCCATTCCCGTCTGCCACCCCCTCCCCTGTGAGGAACCTGGGACTCTCCGCCTTACTGGGTCCCCTCAGAGCCCTGGGCCCAGGGCGGGCTCTGAGTGGGCTCTGCTGCAGCCCCAGGGGCCAGGACCCGAGGGGCTGGGGACAGGGCAGGGCTGAGTGAGTGGGAGGCCGGGGGGTGGGGAGGTGGGCAGGGGGGCAGCTGACGCCCTCGTCCCCAGGGCCTCCCTGTGGAGCTCCTGCGTGGTGCTGCCGCTGCTGGCGCTGACCTGGATGTCGGCTGTGCTGGCCGTCACGGACCGCCGCTCGGCCCTCTTCCAGATCCTCTTCGCGGTCTTCGACTCGCTGGAGGGCTTTGTCATTGTGATGGTGCACTGCATCCTGCGCCGAGAGGTGGGTGGCCTCGGGGCCAGGGTCCTTCCCCTGCCTGCCCTGTGGGAGACACTGCTTCTGTGGCCCCACGCTCCTGTCAGCTGCAGGGGCCTAGCAGGGCAGGAGCGTCCACGTGCGGTTCCTGAGCACGTGGACACCACAGAACCAGGGCTGCCACGAGTGGCTGCCTCAGACCAGGACAGCTGCTTCCTAGGACAGCCTTGGCCTGGGGATACAGGGTGATGGAGGCAGTTGGCTCCATCCTTGCAGAGCCTGCCGAACAAGAGACTAATAGCAGATGCTTCTGGACGAACCACGTCTGAGTGGCCAGTTGGCCAGGACAGTGGAGAGGGTGACCTGTCCAGACCCCCGAGAGCTTGCAGCGTGGGAGGATGTGCGTCGTGACCTGATGGGCGGGACTCCTGCTCGGCTCAGAATCAGGATGTGGCCGCGGGCAGGGGGGCCCCGACCTCCCTTCCCCCTGGAACCTCCTGGGACAGTGCCAAGGGACTCTTCAGAAGCACACGATGGGTGAGAAGAGAAGAGACTGACAGGCCACAGCAGCAGTGGCCCTGGAAGGCTGGGCTGTGGAATGGCAGGTCCTGACCTCAGCAGACGGCAGAGCCCAAGCCACCAAAGAGCCACTGGGGGGGACCCTCCCAGGATCTCGGGAGACCACAGGGAAGATCCTCTGAAACCATGGTTCCCATCCCCCTTGGACGTCAGGACACATGGCCTCCCCCAGCTGCCTCACAGCCCAGGAAGAGTCCACCAGAGGGCCCCGAAGATGGGGATCCAGCCAAAGGCACATGGGGACAGTACGAACTGCCCCTTGGCCATCTCAGCCCCTGAGCCCACTCCTCTGGAAAGATGGGAACCTGACTCCAGGAAAGAGCAGGGGGCCCTGGAGTTCTGGGCTCCTTGCTGCAGCTGATGGCCCCTCCGGAAGTTCCTGCCTGCAGCCCCCCACCTGCTGACGGCCTGTCAAGAGGCCACTGAACTGTGAGCAGCCACTGATGTTGAGGAGAGCTGCTAAGGGAGGAGCCAGGCAGGAAAAGGGCATGGAGGACAGAGGCAGCCTCTATGGGAGGAAGGAGTTTCCCAGAGACCAGCCCTACCATCCCAAAAGGCCACTTACCCTGGCCACCTGAGCACCACCTGTACCTTGCCTGATCCCAGAGATCTGCTTGTGTCCTTGATCCTCAGCAGCTCCATGGTCGGGTACATGGCTCCCTGCCAAACAACAGCCACTGGCTCAGCATGGACTTGAAGGTCTGCTCTGAGGTCACAGTCTTGCCTCGGGTCCCTGCCCTGGCTGCTTGGCTTCTATGAAAAAAGAACAGCAGCCTGTGAAAAAGGAACACCCCGAGGACAGAGAGCAGCTGCCAGAGTGTGGCAGGGAGTAAAACAGAGGCGGGGACTGGAGAGAAATCTCTAAAACACTTTGGAGGTGACTCCCAAGGGCTGCTGGCCGAAGTAGGTGGTGCTAGGTCGGCAGCAGGTGGAGGACCCCCTCAAGGAGGAGGCAGAGAGGCCGGCCCTGGCGGGAGCCTCCTCACTCACGCACTGCTGCCCCAGCACCAGGACCTTGGAGGGCAGCCCTGTGTCCTTACGCTGAGGCCCCTGGACCTCTGATCTCCACCTCCTTTGGCAGTTGCTGGCCACGTGGACAGGACAGGCAGAAGCTGCACATGGCCGAGGTCCCTCTGATGGAGGGTGTTACCCTCAGTGATGCAGCTGGAGAAGGAGCAGCTGGTCATCCTGCAGGCACCTCCCCCTGCCTTCCTGCCTCAGTGAGGGGCTTTGGTGGTGCAGGACAGGCCTGGAAGCCAAGTGCCCCTGCAGGCCGCTGGACATCCTTGCCACGACTCCAGCCAGTAGGGCCTGCAGTGTTCAGCTGGGGACTCCAGATCTCTTCATTCTTACACCACAGAGGGTGCAAGAGGGCCTCAGAGATGAAAATAGAGGCCTGTGGCCGGCTGTGGATGTGTGCTGTCCCCTCCCCCCAGCACCTCTTAGTTCTCTCGAGGGGAGCCCCACACTGCAGGCTTGCCCCTTGCCCAGGCACTGCAGGAGCTGCCCTCTCGCCTGGGACCCCGGCTGCCCGCTGACGCTCCCTCCTCTCCCTCCCCAGGTCCAGGATGCTGTGAAGTGCCGCGTGGTGGACCGCCAGGAGGAGGGCAACGGAGACTCAGGGGGCTCCTTCCAGAACGGCCATGCCCAGCTCATGGTAGGACTGGGAGCCAGGAGACGCAGGCACCCCTACTAGGGACCTCTGAGTGCTCCTGCTACTAGGGACCTCTGGGAGCTGTGCTGGGCCAAGGCAGCCCCGTTAGAGGAACTCTGAGCCCAGTTTGCATCTGAGGAAACTGAGGCTCTCCAAGGTGAAACCCTGATCCAGAGCTTTAGGCTGGGAAGGGTGGGGCTGGTGTCCACCCCACATCTGGCTGTGCATGAGGCCCTGCCCGCTCACCCGCCCGCCCTCCTCTGAACCTGCCCATTCCCAGGACTGCACACAGGCCCTGTGAGGCCACCAGCTCAGGGCCTCCTGAGCACCAGGCCTCTGTGTACAGTGGCCCACATCAGCCCCCCCACGGACACTGACACTGTCTTCCCCCTGCCCTCAGCCCCTGACTCCTGGCAGCCTGGTGCCCCAAGGGTCAACCAGGACCCCCCTCCCTGTGCCGGTCGTGCACTTGGGGGCCAGCAAGGAATGGGGCACCCAGCCTTTCTGGCCCGGGCCTGGCAGCTCGTGCCTCGGCCTTGCCTCGCCCAGGCTCCTGGCTCTCCACCGGCTGCCTTCCCAGCCCCTGGCATCACCCACACCCAACACAGGCAGGGTTAGGTCCAAATCACTGCAATGGCCTAAGCTTCTCCATCCGGAAAGGGCCAGGGGTCGGGCCCTCCCATAGATGCTTCTCCTGGAGACAGCCCCCTCCCTGATGCTTCTCCTGGCTGACCTCTGACCTTAGAGGGGAGACTTGTCTTCTAGCCAGCCTGTGTTTGCAGGGAAGGAGCGTCCACATTTGAGAGCAAGGGCTGGATTGTCCCCTGGAGCCCTATGGCCTCTGGAGGGGCCTGGGATGGGCCCAGGCCAAGGGTGGGCCTGAGTCTTATTCCCTTCTCCTCAGCTGCCGCCCTCCTTGCTGCAGTGGGGACCAGGCCACTGCTCAAAGGATGGCCAGTGCTGGCCCTGCCACCGACGTCTGCGTCCCTCCATTGCTCTGCCTGTCCCTGGCCTCTGGCCTCCCTGCCTCTGCCCTAGCACCATGGCAGAGGCCCAGGAGAGGAGGCGCTGCAGACCCAGAGGCCACTCATGGGCTGGAGAGTGGAGGCTGCAGCCAGCGGGGGCAGGGCAGCTGCCCCGGTGGCTCAGAAGAACACAGGTGTGCCTGCAGACACAGACATGTCAGCAGCGAGCAGGGCTCCCATCCCCCACACACTGACACGCACGCACACTCTCAGACATCCACACGCTCTGCCACTCAGGCACGCGTAAGCTCTCGCACAGAAGACACTCCCCACGCGCTCAGGTGTGCGGGCACCCTCGTGAGCACGTGATCGCGGGTGTGTCTGGAGGTGTGGCCACCCTGTAGGGGCACTGCAGACCCGGGCTGGGCACTTGGTGACAGCACGTTGGTGCCTAGGCACCTCGTGTGTGGCCCCTTGGCTCCTGAGCATGCACACTGCACGGGCCCCTCTGGGTGGCTCCGGCTCTGGGGCCCTCCAGGGGCTTCCTGCAGCAGCCCCTGCCGCCCGGCCAGCCCCCAGCCCCGCCGGCCCTCAGCCCTGCCCACCATCTGTCTTGCAGACTGACTTTGAGAAGGATGTGGATCTGGCCTGTAGATCAGGTGAGCGTCTGACAGGTGAGATGGCAGTATCTCTGCTCTGGCATCTGTGCTCATCTGTCCTTGTCCTGTGCCGCCCCCTCCCTCACCCCCGAGGCTGCAGGGGGGCTGTGGCACTGTTGAGGCAGAAACCTGTCCCAAAGCCCCTGGTGGCAGGCGCGGCCACTCAGGCAAATGCTCAGCCCCGCCCCAGCTCCCCTGCACCCTGCCTGCCTCCCCTTCACCCTCCTTGTGGGCAGTGAGGCTGGAGCTCTACCTGAGGCCCTGCCGCCCATCACCACCCTCTCCTGCCTGCCCGCTTCCCTCCAGCACCCTCTTCTGTGTTGCCTTCCCTCCATGATTAGTCCAAGCCCGGGGAGAGGCAGCTTGAGCTTTCAGGGTGAAGGACCCACCATTGGGGGTCTAGGCAGTGCTGAGCTTCCTGGAAGCAAGTGCAAAAAGAGAATCAACTGATGAAGCTCCTGACCCCACCCCCGGGAGTCAGATAACAAGGGTCTGCTTCCTGGAGTGGTGTCCCGTGAACAGGTACCCGGGGCAGTGGCAGGCAGTGTCTTTGGCTGTGGAGGGGCCACCTGATCATGCTCCCTCTGGCTGGTCAGGTACTTAGGGGCACCTTCTCTAGAGATAGCCATGAGGCTGGGACAGTCCCAGGTGAGAAATGCCAGCTGCTGCCAGGTGGACCCCAGGAGGGCTTCCTGGAGGAGGTGACTGAGGGCTAGACAGAAAGTCACTCCCACCTCTCTTGGTCTCCAGCCACACAACTCCTGGAGGTGACAGACCTCGAGCATCAGGGGTGCGGTGGCCTCTGTGGGCCTCAGGAGGGCTTGGTGTCTTCTGGGTGGCTTGCAGCCAGCAGGTGGTGCCACACAGCCAGCGCTGGGCACAGGCAGGGAGCACACACATATCCACAGGTCAGGGAGCCATGGAGTGGGGGACGCGAGTGCCGGGGCCTGAGGGTGTGGGACAGCACTGGGTGACCAGCCCCTGGCTAGGTGTCTCCTGAGATGGCCTTGACCCTCGGGGAAGGGCGTACAGGTGGATGGGAAGATGGCCGGCCCACCCTGGGGGCGCAGGGCAGAGGGCAGTGGAAGACACGGCGCACTGCGGCCAGCAGAGAAGGCATCAGGTGGTGCGGACACTGAGGGACTAGGGAGTGTGTAGCCAGGGAGCGGGTGTCCCTCGCCAGGCAGCTAGGAGGTGGTGGCTAACGCCAGCAGGTCCAGCTGCTGACAAGCTGAGATGGAGGGAGCAGCTGCTGGACACCAGGGCTGGCCCGGGTACGCATGGGAGCTGTCCGTAGGCTGGTAAGGGTGGGCACTGGTTGGCTCTTTAGAGAACAGAACCGCTGGAGAGGTGCAGAGAGAGGCTGGTGTGGGCACGGGGTGGTGGGCAGCTGTGGGCTCTCTGATGGCCAGTGGAGGCTGGGTTGGTCAGCAGGAGTGAGTCAGAAGGGGGGCCAGCTGAGCCCAGGCCAGAGGGCAGGCAGCCTGGGGCAGCTGCCTGGGGGCCAGATGGCCTTCAGAGTGGAGGGCGCCCTCCAGGCAAGGCCTCCAGGCTACCAGGTGCCTTGAGGGAGGAGGTGTCCATCAGGGTGCAGGCTGCAGTACCCTGGGAGCCGGAGTTGGGCCCACCTGCTGCCCTGTTGGGCGGGTCCAGCAGACCCTTCCCACACCAACTCAGTGGTGGGCAGGCTGCGGGCAGCAGGGACACTTGGCTAGCTGGGGCCTCTCCCCCAGAATAGGCTCCTCCACCTGCAGCCCGGGGTGTGTCCTTGCACTCCTGGGCAGGGGCCACCTTGTGTGTCCTTCTGAGCTGCTAGGACAAGCTGCTCATGGGTGACAATTTTTTGTCCTCTTGTTGGGGCAGGCAGAGAGAGGCACCCTGTGTGCCAGCCTTGCTTGGAAAGATAGGAGCCTCAGCCAGCTTGGCACTAGGCCTGGGTCAGGGGCGAGTGCCCAAGGTCAGCCAGCAGGTTGGGCCCCAGGGACGGTGGCGCTGGCCAGGTTGGGCCCTCCTGTTGGGGGCTGGCCTGACCCCTCCATCTGTCTCTGCTGTCTCGTGACCCCCACAGTGCTGAACAAGGACATCGCGGCCTGCCGCACGGCCACCATCACAGGCACACTCAAGCGGCCGTCGCTGCCCGAGGAGGAGAAGCTGAAGCTAGCCCATGCCAAGGGGCCACCGTCCACCTTCAACAGCCTGCCGGCCAATGTGTCTAAGCTGCACCTGCATGGCTCGCCCCGCTACCCTGGTGGGCCCCTGCCCGACTTCCCCAACCACTCACTGACCCTCAAGAAGGACAAAGCACCCAAGTCCACCTTTGTTGGCGATGGGGACATCTTTAAGAAGCTGGACTCAGAGCTGAGCCGGGCCCAGGAGAAGGCTCTGGACACGAGCTACGTGATCCTGCCCACGGCCACAGCCACGCTGCGGCCCAAGCCGAAGGAGGAGCCCAAGTACAGCATCAACATCGACCAGATGCCTCAGACACGCCTCATACACCTCAGCATGGCGCCCGATGCCGGCTTCCCCACCCGCAGCCCACCCACCCGTGAGCCCCCTAGCAGCGGGCCCCCAGAGGCACCCCCTGTCCAGCCCCCGCCACCCCCGCCCCCTCCACCCCCGCCACCCCAGCAGCCCCTGCCCCCACCACCCACCCTGGAGCCGGCGCCTCCCAGCCTGGGGGACACAGGGGAGCCTTCAGCCCACCCAGGACCCAGCTCTGGGGCTGGAACCAAGAACGAAAACGTCACCACCTTGTCTGTGAGCTCCCTGGAGGTGAGGGCACAGGGACCAGCTGAGGCAGGGCTGGCAGCGAGGGCTGGTGGGGGCCAGCAGGTCGGCTGCACTCAGCACGGGTGTCTAGGGTGTCCCAGGAGGACCGGCCAGCCGGCTCAGCTGCGGGGGAGCTCCCGGCCCATCGCAGCCAAGAGGCAGGCCTGTGTGGACAGGACTGGCCCAGGACCTGTCTGCTCATTCTGCTCTGGGGCCCACTCCCAGGGGCAGCAGGCTCGGTGGGAGGGAGCTTCCCGCAGCCCATGCTAGAAATGCCTCGTCACCTGTCCCCTCCCAGGCCCCCAGCCTGGGTGCCAAGTCTAGCCGCCTCGCAGATGAGCAGTGTGGCAGCGAATGTCCTACAGATCAACCTGGAGTCTCAGTTGACCCTGAGCCTCTCTTGGAGTCTCACTAGGCCAGTGGGACGTGAGACTCCAGACAGGGCAGCCCCCAGGAAGCTGCTGCCCTTCCCGGGGACACTGTACCTCCTGGCTCCAGGCCTCTGGTGATGCACCCCATGTGCTCAGTGCATTCTCGGGTGAGCCCAGCCATTTGGCCCTAGTTCAGGCCTGCTGACCCTGGACAGCAGGTGCTGGTCTAGCTGAGCTGGACACCATTGCCTGGCCCTGGCACGTGTATGGTGGGAGGAGCTGCCTCAAGATGCGGCAGCAGGCAGGCCCCTCCGAGCTGGGAGAGGAAGGCTGTGCTTGCTCAGTGGACCTTGGCCCGTCCCGGGGAGGAGGGTGCTCCTCACCAGATCTCTGCCAGCCTGCTGCCCTCAGCCCTCCCTTCAACTCCAGTGACCCCACTGCACCTCCCAAGCCCCCCAGCTGGGCCTTAGTATGTCCAGGGAAAGGGCCGTCTGCACCAGAACCCGGGCCCTCAGGCGCCCCCTTCTGGTCTGGCGTGGACCCTGAAGGCAGGAGGGGGGCTGGTCTCCCTTGCTCACCACAGGGAGAGCCCTGGACTCGTGGTCTGGGAGGTTTTAGAGAACCAGTAACAAATGAGCATAAACTTGTCCCCACAGCGGCGAAAATCGCGGTATGCAGAACTGGACTTTGAGGTGGGTGCTGCCGTCCCCTCCCTAGACACCTGGGCAGGGCACGCCCAGCCCCTGCGCTGGGCAGCTCAGGCCACTGGGCCAGGCAGGGAGGTGCAGGCAAGAGCAGGGGGGCGGCAGGGGCCACCGGAGGGGCCGCGTGGGAGGCCAGGGCCCCTCCTGCTCAGGGCAGCGGCCTCCCCCTGCAGAAGATCATGCACACGCGGAAGCGGCACCAGGACATGTTCCAGGACCTGAACCGGAAGCTGCAGCACGCCGCGGCAGAGAAGGACAAGGAAGCACTGGGCCCCGACAGCAAGGTGGGCGGGCAGGCGGCGGGCCTGGGGCCCCTCCCTGCTCACCCATCCTGCCCACGCAGTCCCTCTTCCCTCACTCGTCCCGCCTCTCCTGAGGACTGGCCTGGTAGGGCCCAGGCTGGACCCTGAGGGGCAGGACCTGGCTCCAGCATGTGGTCAGGGTGGGGGCAGCCAGGCTGGGCCAGGCAGGTTCCAAGCCGCCCTCCCTGCAAGCCAGACCCACCACCAGCTCAGGACGGGATGTGCGTGGCGCTCTGCCCCGGCCCGGGCCCCTCCCTGGAGCCCCATCCCCTCTCCTGACTGGGGTCTGCTCCCTCTTCTCCCTCGGCCTCCGCATCCTACCTCTCCCCCACCCCGCTGCGCCACCGGCCTCACAGCCAGAGAAGCAGCAGACGCCCAACAAGCGACCCTGGGAGAGCCTCCGGAAGGCCCATGGGACACCCACCTGGGTGAAGAAGGAGCTGGAGCCACTGCCACCATCACCACTGGAGCTGAGGAGCGTGGAGTGGGAGAAGGCGGGAGCCACCATCCCGCTGGTGGGCCAGGACATCATCGACCTCCAGACTGAGGTCTGAGCGGCGGGCGGCGGCCCCACTCTGGGCCAGGAGGAGGGATGCCACTTGGTCCGCTCCGGCCACAGGACGGGCACAGACACGCTCACACGCAGGCCAGGCCTGCACCCGGCCTCAGGGCACACAGACGGCCAGGCAGAGGGCTCGTGGTGCTGGGACCAGAGCCAGACGCAGGACAGGAGGTGGCGCGGCCCGGCAGGCACAGGGCTCAGAGGCCCAAAGGTGCCTCAGACTCTGCCCTCCTAGGGCGAGCCCCAGCGGGCGGGCAGCTGTGGACAGCGGACAGGCCTGGATGGGCCAGTGTCCCCAGGATGCCCACCTGAGTCTCCGCTGCAGAGGACCAGCCCGTGTGGCCCACTGGCCTGGCTCCATTTTTTAGACACCCCTCACCCCTCGGGAAGCAGCCAGACCCTCATTCCCTTCCAGGGCCCTGGGCCCCTCCCAGACCCAGGCAGAGAGCACAGCCCTGACCCGAGGCCCCCAGGGGCAGGACTAAGCCCACTTTGGGAAGAAACAGGGTGGGGAATCTATTTTTTCTCTCCTTTTCTTTTCTTCAATAAAAAGGATTAAAAACCCAACTGGCTCTGTGTAGTTTCCTGTCTTCAGCTTGCCTGGGCTGGGGTGGACCTGACCACTGGCCTTGGTGTCCCCAGTCGGCCTTGTAGCTCCTGCCCCACCTGCAGCTGTGGGATCTGGCCTGGGCTCCCAGGCGTCCTGTGCAGGTGGTGATGGGGACTCTGGGAGCGCCCATGGCCGGTGCCTCCTGACCCTCTGCAGAGGTCCTCGGTGGCGGGTCCATGCAGCCCGCACCCCAACCTGATCCCTGGCCTGACTGTCAGACTCCCCTTGTCTCCTGAGTCACCTTCAGGAAGGACAGTCAACAGCAGCAATTTTAAAAAACAGCAGACTGAGGGGGTTAGAAGAAATGCGGGCGTCTGAGGGGAGTGCGTGCCTCCAGCTGCTACCCGGCTGTGTTCCCCAGGCAAGCTCCCTTTGTCGGTCACTGGGCAGTGCCCAGACCACGTGGCCCTGTCTGTCCAGGGGTGAGTTGGGAAGCGAATGTGAAGGTGCGGAGCCATCCCCAGTCCCAGCAGGAGCCCGCCTGCAGTTGCCCATCCTTCCTGGCTGAGGAGCTTCCTACTGCCTCTCGCCAAGTGTCCAGCAGGGGGCAGCCTGAGTCCCTCAAGGAACCTGGCAGAGGAGCCGTGAGACTGGGACTGCCAGAGGTTGGGGACATTAGCCAGCTCCGTCCTCAATTTCTCCCAACCATGAGAAGCTCCAGGCTGCAGAGAACCTGGGCCTCAACAGGCAGAAGGCAGAGCCACTGCCCCTCCTCAAGCCTCACACACCTGACTGAGCTGGACTCTGGAGGCAGAGGCCAGAGGCTGCTGGCCGAGGTCTTGAGAGGGCATATGACAGGCCCTTTGGAGTCCCCAGCACCCAACATGTCATCCGAAACAAGCCAAGCTAAATAGGAAGAGAGGTGCAGCCTGGCATGGGCCCCTGGACAGTTTGCCTGTGCCCCCTCCTCTCCCCTGGGGCTTTGTTCCTGCAGATCTCACTGTGGGTAGACAGCAAGTCCCTGAGAGCTTGCCAGCAGGGCGGACAGGCTGGGCAAGGTCCTTGTTGGGAGCAGAGACCATAGTGAGCACAGTGACCATGGACAGCCACACGTGGGCCACAGGGGCCACGTGGGAGTGGCAGATGGTGAGTCAACACCAGGGAGAGAGGGCAGCATATCTGCAGTGGCCCTGAGGAGGCCACTCAGAGCCCACTCGGAGGCACTGGGCACAGCTGCACTCAGTGGCCCTTGGCCGGTGCTGCGGGCCCTCCACTCCACAACAGAACGTCACGGTGAGACAAACCAACAAGGGGCCTGCCCGTCCCCTGGCACCTCTGCATGCTCGCTGGCATGTGCCTGCTCCAGGGAGGCTCCTGTGCCCTGTGTGGCCCTCCTGGGCAGGTGAATGGAATGTCACACGTTTGAAACCCAGAGGCCTATTCCAGGCCACTGGCTGGGGCCCTGATGAGTAGCTGGCTGCGCCCTCCCTCCCTCCTGCTGTTGAGGGAAGCCGAGACGCCCCCGGGAGCAGGTGGACGAAGCCTGGGCCCCAAGCTCCTCCTGTGTGGGCGGCACAGAGCACAGGGCAGGGCTGCAAGGCCAGGCAGAGTGGCCGAGGCATTGTTGGGCAGCTCCCTGATCTCCCCATCTCCACTACCTGCGACGAAAAACTGCAACCAAACCAAACACGTAACAGTAAGAAACAATCCCACACTCTGCAGGCAGGGGACTCCAGGAGTGGGAGCCACCAGGGTCCCACTCAGGCAGCACAGCAAGATGCAGCCGTGTCCAGAGCCTGGCTGCAGCCTGCTGCAGGGCCTCCCTCCCAGGGAGAAGCCGCGCCTTGCCTCAGCAGCACACTCAGCTGTCCAGCGCTCCTCGCCCTCCTCCCTCGGGCCCTTCACAGAGACTGCTGGCTGCTCCCAGCTCTCCATGCAGGAAGCTAGCCAGGAAGGCGCTGTCGGAGCCATCAAAACCCTTGGGCCTGCTCTGGTGGGCCCCAGTCACCTTCGTGCTAAGTCCTGTGCTGGGCAGTGCTTTGGACCAGGGGCCCAGAGATGCTCAGAGCTAAGGTGGGGCCCCCGGGCCTGCGCCCGCTCCCTCCGGACTTCACCCAGCTGTGGAGAGTGCTGCGCTCTTGGCAGTGGGCAAGGCAGGGCACGACTCTCTCCACAGTGAACACGCCAGGCTCTGGGGGCCAAGCCTTGCTGCCAGCCTCCCACGGTAGGGAGGGCCTGCTCCTGGAACCAGCGCTCCTGCTCCAGCTGGAGGACCCTGGCCCCTCCTGGAGCCAAGGCAGCAGTGGTGCCTCCACCAGAAGCCACTCCCTTCCTATAAAGTCCAGAGAGGGTCAGTTTGCCAGAAAGTTCTTCCTGGGCCGTCTGTGCATTTGCTCGATTGTCTTAAGCTTCCCTGAACAACCTGTCACCAGTGAATCTGAGACCACCTCCTCTGCCACCTTCCACCTCCATCATCAACCCCACCCTGCCCTAGGGAGAGGAGTGGGCTGAGGAATGGTGGTGGTCACCAGATGAGACCAGAGGAGGTAGTGACAGTTTTGTGGATAGAGCTAGAGCAGGAGGTTTGAGTGGTGGTGATGGTGATGGTGATGGTGATGGCAATGGTCATTGTGATGATGGTGGTGATGGTGATGCTGCTGCTGGTCATGGTGGTGGTGTCATTAATGATAATAGTGATGGTGATGGTGGTGATGGTGGTGGTG
>PVHX01016842.1:0-41989 GCA_004024805.1 Geosciurus inauris
TCATATCCTCTCCCACTCTCTCTTTCCCTAACCCTAATCATCCTTTCCACCTTTTTACAGATTCAAGGCAGGGTATTGCCACTGGCCTCCTCACCCAACCAATTGGACCTTCCTACAAGCCAGTGGCATACCTCTCTAAGCAGCTGGATGCTACAGCTCGTTGATGGATGCCATGCCTCTGGCCACTGGCAGCAGCAGCGGAACTTACTAAGGAAGCCCTCAAGCTCATCTTACTCCAACCAGTAACTGTATTTTCTACCCATAGGCTATAGGACCTCTTCAGTCACAAAGCTCTCCCACTTCTAAGCCCTTCAAGAATTCAAGAATTCCACCTTCTCTTTATGGAGAACCCCAACATTACCCTCTGTTGTTCTTTCTCCCTCAATCCTGCCACACTCCTCCCACTATCCTCACCCCCTTCAGATGCTAATCATTCCTGTCCACAGATGTTGGAGGCCCTGTGATTGCCTCATGAGGACCTCTTTGACTACCCACTCTTTGCACCTGACTTGACCATTTTTGTGGATAGCAGTTCAACGATGGGTCGCAATGGACACTGCAGAGCCACATATGCAGTAGTCACCGCTGCCTCAGTCTTAGAAGCCAACTGCCTTCCTGAAGGAACCACCTTGCAAAAGGCTGAACTTTTCACACTCATCAGAGCTCTCACCCTATCCAAAGATAAGCAAGTTAACATCTACACAGACTCCAAATATGCTTTCATAATTGCTCATTCTCATGCAGCTATTTGGAAGGAACGTTCTTGACCACAAAAGGGTCACCAGTGGTCAATGCCTCTCTAATTTCCAAACTCTTAGAGGCGCTACAACTGCCATCACAAGTGGCTATCATACACTGCAGAGGACATCAAAATTCCTCTGACCCCATAGCTATGGGCAACAACAAAGCAGACTCTATAGCATGAGGATTAACAGCCAAATCCTCGACAGCACCTATCCTATTTCTGTCCACCGCCACTAAACCTAATTATACCCCACAGGAACAACAGGACCTGATAACTCAAGGTGGCCATCTCGGGGGAGATGGCTGGATCTTCCTGGGGGATTGGATTGCCCTCCCCAAACAGCAAGCTTACAGTTTATTGATGGACGTTCATAACTCTCTTCATATTGGCCCCAAACCCCTTTTTCAGTTTTTACAACCTCTCTTCCATTTCCCAGGAATGAGAACTATTCTCCAGCAGGTCTGCTCAACTTGTTCCATCTGCTCTACTGTGTCACCACAAGGAAACATCAAACCCAAACTCCCTACACACCAGATGAGAGCTCACCAACTGGGTGAAGACTGGCAGACTGACTTCACTCACATGCCTAGGCACAAAAAGCTCCGCTACCTACTCACTATGGTTGATACTTTTTCAGGTTGGATAGAAGCCTTCCCTACCTCCAGGAAAACTGCTGAACTGTCGCTTCCATCCTTATTGAGCAGATTATTCCCAGATTCAGACTTCCCATCTCCATTCAGTCAGACAACGGTCCGGCCTTCACTTCTCAGGTTGTTCAACTAGTCTCCAGAGGCCTCAACATCACTTGGAAATTCCACATCCCCTACCGACCCCAATCCTCAGGTAAGGTCGAAAGGGCCCATGGCATCCTCAAGGATCACCTCACTAAACTTGCCATTGAACTCAGGCTCTCCTGGCCCAATCTCCTGCCATTGGCCCTCACTCAAATCCAGGCATCCCCTAGAGCCCCCTCTGGCCTTAGCCCTTTTGAGCTGCTCTATGGACGCTCTTTCCTAATCAACCAAACTTTCTCAACCAACCCTCTTCCCCTTGCATCCTACCTGCCCTATCTCACCCTCTTACACAAGCTTCTAAGGGAACACGCAGACTTCCTGCGTCATCTACCACTTCAAACCCAGCACATCTGCAAACCAACTCAGATCCTCTTCAACCGGGTGACACAGTCTTACTTTGAGAGCTGCATCCTCAATCATTGGAGCCCCACTGGACAGGACCCCATACGGTCATACTTACCACGCCAACAGCAGCCAAGCTTCTAGGCCACTCTCCCGGATACACTCTGATGGATGGGAGAATTCAGCCCAAGAGCATGTACTTCCAGTAAAGTCTTGCCCAGCGGTTTTAATTCGCCTCCTTTTAGTCATCTGGCTTTTACAACATTTAAGAGAAGAAATGGTAAAAATTCTATGTGATCTTTTCCAACTTTTCAGAATCATGTCATTATTTTTCTTTTATTGATTCCTAGTTTAATTCCATTATGCTCTGAGAGTATTCAGCTTCCACTATTTTACATTTTCAAGATTTAAAAATGCATGAAGGTCCATCTTTTGAATGTCCCATGTGTTTCTTATTTTTGGTTGGGTTTCTCTACAAATGCCTATTAGGTCAATATGGTTGATAACACTTTCTGGCCTTCTATGTTCTTTTTTATTTATGTATTTATTTTTTATTATAATTATTAATGTGTCAATTGGCCATTGCACAAACTAGTGAGTTTCATGTGCCAGTTACATACATACATGTACCATGCAGGGACCATGTCTGCCCTCCCTCTCCCGCTCTCTGTGGTTCCTCCTTCCCTGCTCCTACCCCTTGCCCTCTTCCCAGGCCTTGGTAGTCCCTCTTCTACTTTTCAGTCATGTTCTTGTCTGTCTACCTTTTCCCTTCTTAGTTTCCACATAGGAGGGAAAAATAAAAAACAGGCAATACTTGTTTTCTGTGTTCATCTTGAAATACTTAACACAATGTCCTTCAGTTCCATTCAATTTTCTGCAAATGTCAGGACTTCATTCTTCCTGATGGCTCCATTGTGTGTATATACCAATTTTCTTTATCCATTCATCTGTTAATGGACATCTGGGCTGATTAAATATCTTGGCTCTTGTGAACAGTGCTGCAGTAAACATAGGCATGTAGCAGTTTCTTATATGCTGGCTTCATTTCCTTCTGGTACATGCCCAGGAGTGGGACAACTGGATCATATGGTAGTTCTTAGTTCTTTTGAAAAACCTTCAAACTGATCATACTAGTTTACATTTCCACCAACACTGTATAAGTGTTCCCTTCTTTCCTCATCCTTATCAGCAATTTTTTTAATAATAGTAATTCTGACTGGAGTGAAGTGGAATCTCAAGGCTGTTTTGATGTGTCTTTCACTGATGGCTAAAGATATTGAACATTTTTTTCATATATATGTTGATCATTTGTATTTCTTTTGAGAAATGTATCTTCAAATCATTTGACCATGGTTTGATTGGATTATTTGATTTTTTTTGTTGTTGTTGCTGCTAGGCTATTTCTGGAGTGTTTTATGGATTCTGGATATTAATCCTCTGTCAGATAAGTATCTGGCAAAGATGTTCTCTCATTCTGTAGGTTGTCTCTTCACTCTTTGATTGTTCTTTTGATGTGCAAAAGTTTTTAAATTTGATGTAATCCCATTTGTCAATTCTTGCTTCTGTTTCCTGAGCCACTGAAATCCTAGCCAGGAAATTGTTGCCTGTGCCAAATTTTGAAGCCTTTTTTATTCTTACTGATTTTCTTTCTGCTTGTTTTAGGCATTACTGAAAGAGGAATGCTTCTCCTTTAGTTCTTTAAGAGTTTTCTTCACATATTTTGAAACTTCATAGGTGGTTAGCATTAACATTCTTTAATTCTCCTGGAGAATTGGCCCATTTATCTTGATAACCTCACTATTCCTGATAATACTTCTTGATCTAAAGTCTACTTTGATATTGATGCAACTACTTAGTCTTTCTTTCCATTGGTGTTTGTATGACATCTCTCCTCCCTTTAATTACAACATATGTAACTTTATATTTAATGTGAATTTCTTATAGACAACAAATAGGTGGGTCTTGCTTTTTCATCCAATCAGACAATTTCTGATTCTTCACTGGTTTAGTTATCTGTTCTCATTTATGGTGATGTTGATTTATTTGGTTGGATCAAACTATAACTTTGTAACTATTTTCTATTCAATCCATTTTTATTTTGTTCATTTCTCTCTTTGCTGCCTTTTCTTGTATGAATTTTTTATGATTTCACTTCATCTTCTCTATTGACATATTACTCATACCTTGTACTGGTGGTCCTGGGCTTTACAAATTGCATCTTTAATAATTCAATGGCTACCTTTAAATAAGATACCTCTTTGCATGTAGTATAAGAACTTTATAGCAGCATATACCCAAGGCCCCCTTTTATCCATCTACGGCTATCAGACACTGTGCTTGTTTCTATGCTGTAAACACAGTGTATGTTCTTACTATCTATGGTCTAGACAATTGTCTTTTGGAGTAATAAAAAATAAGAAAAAATTCATGTTATCTCCATTTTCAGGGCTCCTCTTCTCTGTGTATAGATTTAAACTTCTTTCTGTTATCACATTCATTTGTCCAATATTTCCTGAGAATATATTTTGTCAAATTACCACATTCAACTTTTACTCTAAAAATGTTACTCTTTTGCTTTAATTTTTAAATATATTTTTAGTATGTAGAAAATTCCAAGCCAATTTTTTTTCTGAAATTTAAAGGTGTAATTTCATTGTTTTCTAGTTTGTATGGTTTTTGATTCAGAGTACTTTAATTTTTATCTTTATACTTGAGTAGATGTGCTTTCCCCTCTTCCTTCAAAATTTTATTTGCCTCTTTAAAGAATCAATTTGAATACAATGTACTTAGGTGTGTTGTGGTGTGCACACGAATGAGTGTTTGGAAATTTTTCTACCTGCCATCCCCCGAGTTTCTTTGTCTTTTGATGTCTCATAGTAGCTTTTAAAAAGTCTTCATCTTGGGGCTGGGGCTGTGGCTCAGTGGTAGAGCGCTTGCCTCGCATGCGAGAGTCACTGGGTTCGATCCTCAGCACCACATACAAATAAATAAATAAAAAAAATAAATATATTGCATTCATCTACAACTAAAAAAATATTTTAAAAAAAAGTCTTCATCTTTATTTCTTTCTATTTTTCCCTCTGATTTGTCTTTTCCTTCTGAGGTGACAGTACATGTATGTTAGACCTTCACCCCACCTTTTTTTCCTTTTTTTGGTACTGGGGATTGAACCTGGAGTATTTAACCACTGAGCCACATCTCAGTCCTTTTTGCTTTTTATTTTGAGACAGGGTCTCACTAAGTTGCTTAGGACCTCTCTAAGTTACTGAGGCTGGCTTTGAACTTGTGATCCTGTTGCCTCAGCCTCCTGAACTGCTGGATGTTAGACCATTTGATAAGATCTTGGATGACCTGTGGGAGTGTTCTTTTTTTTCCTCTTTCAGTTTCAATTTGTATCATCTCTACAGACTTAATTTTTGAGTTGAGTCCTGGTATTATGTGATAGAACATGTCCATCCCCCCAACCCCACACCTACATTTTGAAGTCCTAAACCCTGTATGTCATAATGTGACTGTATTGGGAAATAGGGTCTTTAAAGAGGTTATTAAGTCCCTGAGTTAGGCACTAATTAAATAGAACTAAGGAGATGAGAACATGTACCCAGAGATAGCCATGTGAAAACACAGAACCAATGGCCAACTACGAGCCCAAGAGAGAGAATTTGGATGGGACCAACCCTGCCAATCCCTTGATCTCAGACTTTTAACCTGGATAACTGTGAGAAAATGAAGCCACCCAGTCTGTGGTACTTCATCATGGCAGCCTTAGCAAATGAATGCATCCCTCTGTCAGGTCTGCTAAGGAACCTGTTAAGGGTGCTATTTACCTCCATTACGGCACTTTTCATTTCTAACACTTGTATTTGATGCTTTCTTACAGTCTGCTTCTCTCTGCTGAAGTAACCCAATTGATCCTGCCTGTTATCCACCTTGCTGGCCAAACCCTTTAACATACCAGTCATGGTCATTTGAAATTCCTTGCCACAGAGTACTAACAGCTGTTCCATACCCAAGTCTGCATTTAAGGATTACTGTATTTCTTGAGAATGTGCTGGACTTTCTTTTTCCTCTTATTCCCTCATGCATTGTAATTTTTATTGAAGACTAGACATATTGAACACTACGGTGAAAGCTGAGGTATGTGGCGTTTATTTCTGGGGAGGGTGTACTTGGCCTACTGCTAGGATTCTATTGAGGGGAGAGGCACTAATGTCAATCCAATTACAAGTTGGGCTGGGTTTGAGGGCTCTTGTTGCCATAGTTACTCTCAGTGCATCATGTGGTTTTCTACTGATGCTTTGTGTTTGGACAGGGCCTGTTTTGCCCGGACATATGTAGGTACTTCTTTACTAATGCTTGCTGGTCTGGCATGGAGGCCTGGGGTACTCTCTGTTTTGGCTGAGCCTCAGCCTTAGGCCATAATTGAGTACCTACATCTGTGCTTATGGCTTTCTTCACTGGCCATGTAGTCCTGAGCCCAGCTTGTCCCCCTGCTCATCCCCCAGGGACAGAGGCTATTTTTCCTCTTCTTCTCCCTGTTTGCAGTGTTTCTAGCTCTTCCTTCTTCCCTCTGCAGATGAAGCTTCTGCTGCACAGCCACACCAGGGAGAAGGGGCTTGCCAATATGTTTCTCCTACTACTACCAGGGTTTTCAGGGTAGTTTTTATTATCTTATACAAAATACTGTTGTTACCACCTTTCATATAAAATATATCCTAAAAGCCCTCCCTCCCCTCATTGCGAGGTCAAGTTAAACAGTGAAATTGGCATGAGAAGTCTGTTCCACTTCTTCATTTTTATCAGTATGTAAAACAGATCCCAGAGTCAACTTGACATGGAGAATGACCTGAACAAGAAAGCACTTTTGTTGTTGCGAGGTACTAGAATTTTAGTCAAATCTGTTACCCCTGTCTTACCTAGCTGTTCTGACTAACACCATTGCATTTCTCAGGGAGGTGAATTTCTGTCATCACAGCCACCTCTCAGTTGACACCTGAACAAGGACAGCCCAGGCCAGGTTACCCAATAGGTCATCAAAAACTCAGGATATTTTGACTGTAGAAAAGACACATTCAAGTCCACACAAAGACCTCAAGTTCTACTCAGGGGCACAGAGAGTGAGAAATAAAGCATGTACATAATTTTTACAAACACTTTCAAGGCTTCTTGGGTTTTCTTAGACATAAGATCCTTTGTCTAAAATTTTAATTGCACACGTATTTCCAAGACCTTCCTCTTCTTCCTCCATTTTAGGAATAGTCCTTTTAAGACCAATGCATTGACTCTTAAAAGCAGACCTATACATACACCTGCTCAATGTTTCTTCTCACAGAATTGCTGTGAAAAATCATGTTTTGAAAGTTCTTCCATCAATGGCCGGTTTAATTCTCCTTTAAAAATATATCTCATGGTGAGATACATGCTCACATGTAAAGGGGAAATTATGTAGTGCTATTTTACAGTCATCACTGATAGCTGGGTCAGGAATAGAAAAATCGCACTTAAACTAGATGGAAGATCTCACGTCTCCTGTCTCCAAGCAGCAACAAAGAGGTTTGTGGCCTCTCTGCTGAAGAGCTTACAGCACCACAGCCAGGAAGCCTGGGGAGGCAGGGATGCAGGATGACAATAAATACAGCCCTCTCTCCTCGAGTGATTAATTTTCAGGCGATCTTATCACCAGCCTGAGCAGGAAGAGATGCTGAGGGTGCCTTATAGGGAAGAAAAATCAGACTTGGAGCTCCGGGCACCCGGATGTTTGACTCTTTCAGGTACTTTGCACATGGGGTGATACCATTTCATGAGGGATTTTGTTTAGTTTTTCTATCAGCATTTCCCCTCACACTTCAGTGAAATGTAAAATAAACTTACCGGCTGCCAAAACCAAGCTTGTAAGTAAACAGGGCTGGGGAGAGTGAGACTGCGCGAGCACAGCCTCCCAGAGCCACGTCAGGCCTCTTTGCAGAAACAGAAGGAAACATGTAGGATTTTAAAGAATAGAAAGCAAAGAGGCTAGTGCAGATGTGTGACATGAAGTGTTCTGAAGCTGCCTACCCCTGACTCTCACAGCTCTTTCCACTTGGTTTCAGGTCCCAGAATGTGGCTTCAAGGGCTTGTGTCTTTTGGAAGCCTGGTTTGTGCCAAGAAGCCCTGGCTGAGGATGCCCCTAGGAGCCTGGCCTGGTTCTGGGAGCTGGCACGGACGCTGGAGACCACAGAAAGCAAAAGAATATATAGCTGTACATATATTTTCTTAAATTCTAAATTTTTCTTCTCTTCCTCAACTGGTTTGATCTTCTATTTTCTTTACAGTGTGTGAGATCCTAATATAGATGGAAAGCAACCAGTAAGACAGACTGTAAGCAAGAAGGAACTTCCCAAGAATTATAGGAAAGGTCGACTCTGTCCAGTGCTGTAACAAATCCTGGAAATTTTTGTTTCCATAAACTCCTGCAATATGGCTGCTGTCAACATTTAATTTTCCTTTTATCTGGATTCATCCAGTTCTTAACAGTCTCCACATTTGTGATGGTTTTATATTATAGACAGTAGTTTTAATATATATTAATATGTTGTATTAATATATAATTTTATATGTAATATATATTAATTATAGATTTACTATTGGAGATTTCAGATGTTCGGGGGCTCATCCTATACTATTTGTACTTGTTCAGAGTTTGCTCTCTATTGATAAAACACATGTGGGAAGAATGTGGCAAAAAAAAAAATCCATTTTCTGACTAAAGATTATGCAATGAAAAGAACTGAAGAGGGGAAAGATGGTGAGTATATTTCTAGGTTGCTTCACCTACCATTGCTCAGAGTCAAAGCTTGTCAATAAACACAACTCACATAGCAGAAGCATATTCTTACTAAACAGTATCAAGTAAAGTAACAATATTGCTAAAGAAAATAAGGTGGAGGAAGAAAAAGTACTTAAAGACAATACTGGCAATTTTTTTTATTATTGTTCATGTGAAGTAACTAATAAATATTGTATAAAGAAATAATTAAAAATATAGCAAATGAAGTTATAGCAAATCACAACATATATGCCAAAACTGGTCCAATCTTGTTTTTCTGTGGCCTACAAAATAAGAATATTTTTCATATTTTTTAGAAGTCAGAAAAAAATCAAACATTCCTGACATGTGAAACCTCAATGAGCTCCAGTATGCAACAGCCATTATCAAGTTTTACTGGAACACAGCCATACACATTCACCTACATATTTTCTATGACTGCTTCTATATTATAATGGCAAAGGGGATTAAGGATGACAGAGACCCTATGGGGCTCATATCTCCTAATTCTAGTAGGATAGAAAAATGATAAATTTAATAAAGACAAAATTTGGTTGTTTGAACAAAACAGCAAATCATTGCCTCACTTAGGGGAAAAATAGAAAAAAATATATCTCAAAAACAAACAATAAAACATCTGAATGATAAAAGGAAACTAAATCACACAAGAATAGATGAAATTAAAGATTCACAAGAAGACTAAACTGAAAACAATGGATAAAAGATATTTTTTAAAGGAAAGTATGATTTAAATAAAACCACATCACAAAATATAGAATATCTAAACAGCACTACTTCAATAAAAGCAATAGACAGAATTATCAAAAAGTTATTTTCCACAAAGTAGTACATTTACATACTTCCATAGGGAAATTTGAAGCCTGTAAAAGAAAATAATGCCAATGGTATTTCATTTGTTTCTTATAATTGTAGACAAAAGAAAATCTCCCAAGTATTTTTGGAAAGAAGATATAAAATTGATAATGAAACCTGATAAAGGTGTCACACACACAAGGAACATGGCATATTAATCTCAGCTATAAATGGTGATGGAAACATTCTAGAAAATATTTTAGGAAATACAATTTAGAAGCACATAAAAAGAACAGTTATTTTGACAGGGATTTATTCTAGAAGAATAATCAGCAGGAAAATTCAAATCAAAACCATAATAAGCTATTGCCTCCTGTTTGGAGATAAGCATTCACCAGGACATAGAAACAAGGAGAGCCTAGCACATTGTTGTTGAGAATGTGAATTAGTACTGCATAATAGAGAACAGCATGGGGGGCCTCCACAAACAAACCCAACAACAGCAACAAAACAGAACTACTATATGATCCAGAAATCCCATTCTGGGTGTGTATTGAGAGGAAATGAGATGAGGATTATGAAAAAAAAAATACCTGCACCCTCAGATTCATTGATTGTAGCATTGGGCACAATAGCTAAGATATGGAAGCAGCCTTACTGTCCATGAATGGATGAATGACTGAAGAAAATGTGGTCACTGCAACTTGGTGCAGCCACTCTGGAAAGCAGTATAGAGATTCTTCAGAAAACATGGAATGAAACCACCATTTGACCCAGCTATTCCACTCCTAGGTTTATGCTCAAAGGACTTAAAATCAGCATACTACAGTGACACAGCCATATCAATGTTTATAGCAGCTCAATTCACAATAGCTAAACTATGAAACCAACCTAGATGCTCTTCAAGAGATGAATGGATAAAGAAAATGTGGTACATCTACACAATGAAATATTATTCAGCTTTAAAGAAGAATGAAATTATAGTATTTGCAGGTAAATGAATGGAGTTGGAGAATATCATGCTAAGTGAAATAAGCCAATCCCATAAAACCAAAAGCCAATTGTTTTCTTTGATAAGCAGATGCTGATCCATTTTGGGAGGTTAAGGAAGAGTAAAGGAACTCTGGATTGTGCAGAGGGGAGTGAAGGGAAGGGAGGGGCCATGGGGATGGGAAAGATGGTGGAATGAGACAGACATCATTACTCTATATACACATATGGTTACACTACTGGTGTGACTCTGCACCATATACAGCCAGAGGAATGAGAAGTTGTGCTCCACCTGTGTACAATGTATCAAAATGCATTCTACTGTCATGTATAACCGATTAGAACAAATTTAAAAAATTAAAAAAAAAAAGAAAATGTGGTGCATGCATATAATGGGATATTATTTGGCCTTAAAAAAAGGAAGTCCTGTCATTTGTGGTAGCACTTGTCCTGAAATGGTGCAATTGCTACCAAGGTAATTTGATATCACTTGTCACAATTATACATTTATATAACTTTTAATCCGTTTCCAATGAACACAATGATCATTATAGTGAGTGAAATAAGTCAGACACAGAAGGATAAAAATATGCATTATCTCATTTGTATGAGAAACCTAAAAAAAGTAAAAATCATGAAGCTGAGCGTAGAATGGTGAGGGCCAGGGGCTGGGGAGAAGAGAAACATTTAGTCAATAGGTACAAAATTTCTCCTGTACAAGTAGAGTGAGTCCTAGGGATCCACCACGCAGGGTAGTGCCTATAGTTACCATCATGGTATATTCCTAAGATTCACTAGGAGGCCACTCACAAGCTGACTGTTCTTATCATACATCTGCACATACAAATAAATAAACATGTTGAGATGAAACTTTTAGAGAGCTTGGCTATGTCTATGGCATCAATCACAGTGGTGGTTTCATAGTAGAGACGGATCCCCAAAGTTATCAGGTTGTATGTGGTAAATGTGTATGGCTCTTTGTATCACAACCATACCTCAATACAGTGTTTTGAGCACAAGGTGATTCATTATTGAGAAGTCTCTTATACATAACTTGTAATACTAGGGAAATGAAATCATTTTCACATATGCTGAAAAGTCATTTGAAAATCTAGCTGCCCTTATTTATGAACACACTTGGTTAATAAGGATGGATGGACCTGGGCTGGCACCATGCACACATGGCCATCTTGGTCCTGAAGACTACAGCACGCACAATGGAGATACACTGGAGGCGTTCCTGCTGAATTCAGGCTCAAGATAAGAAAACTGACCATCACGTCCGCTTCCACACAGGGTTGGTGTTTCTAGCCAGTACAATTAGATGAGATAAAATAAAGTTAAAAGCCTGTGTGTCATAAACTGTAACTGTGGAAATGATTTGATTGTATGTTTAAAAACACAAGAGACACAGATGCTACAAAGAATAAGAGAATTCAGGGTAAGTCATTGACACACATTCATCAATAGAAAATAATCCATGTATGATGTACAAACAGCAGGCAGTTAGAACACACAATGGAAATACCATGTAAAAAAGCCCAAAAAAACAAACTAGTGCCTCTAGAAATAAATAACAAAATGAACAAACCCACATGAGAGAAAGTTGAAACACTTCTTATATGTGAAGGCAAAAGATAGACTTTAAAAATGGTATTAATATAACCCATATAACCCATCTGGGGGAAAAAAAGGAGGGGAGATCCATGCCTCACATCAAACATCAAGAACAATTCCAAATAGAACATTTCTTTTTCAACATTAAAAAAGTCCTAAAACTTGTAGCAAAAACTAGGAGATTCTATTTATATCCTGAAATGGGAAAATCCTTTTAAACCAACTCAAAATCTAGATTGTAAAAGACCATATAAGAACACAGAAAAGAAACTTCCACACCAAAGCAAAATAAACAAACAAAAGGAAAACATTAAAATGAAATTAAAAGATAAATACAGCCAGGCACAACGGAGCACAGCTGTAATCCCAGCGGCTCGGGAGGCTGAGGCAGGACGATCATGAGTTCAAATCCAGCTGCAAAAGGAAGGTGCTAAGCAACTCAGACCTTGTCTCTAAATATTAAGATACAAAATAGGGCTGGGGATGTGGCTCAGTGGTTGAGTGCCTGAGTTCAATCCCCAGTACCCCTCCCCCACAAAATGAGATAAATACACATTGGGGAGGGGCAAAGAATTGTAATACTTGTCCTAGACACATGAATATTGCTTAATATATATAAAGCTTCTCCTAGTCAATAAAAAAGACATTTGAATAGAAAAAATAAGAAACAGATTCAATAGTTCACAAAAAGATTACAAAACACAAACATAGGAAAAATGACCAAGCTCACTTATAAAGAAGACACTGCATACTTTACCTGTCGAGTCACTTTCTTCTCCAGAGTTTATAACCCTGCTTTTGTGAAGCCAAGGGAAATAGTCACTCCCATACTTTACAGATGAAGCATGCAGGCACAGAGCTTTCCAAACTTGTGCAGGGAGGTACAGATCTCAGGCCTCTGGCACCTGCATGGATCCTGGCCAGCTACAACTCCTAAGCTTGTCCCCCTTGGCCACAAGTCACCTTTGATAGGGCTCCAAATCATTTTCAGTTTGTCCCAAGTGTTACTTGATGGTTTTATTTACTGTGAATGTTGTGATGTGCAAAATTGCAGGGAGCCCTGATATGGTACAGTTGCTACAGGAGGCAACTTGATATTTCCTGTCAAAATTATTCATTGATATCACTTTTGACTGATTTCCAGTTTGGGAATGGATTCTACAGATACGTCCACACATGTATTAAATGAAATACATTCAAGATTATGTGGTACAACAGCATTTGAAATAGCAAAGTATTGGAAACAACCCAAGTATCCATCAAGAATTTAATGGATTAGATAAATTATGATCATCCAAACAATGGAATACTATGAAGTTACGTGTGAAAAACTGACAAACCATGGGCTTTCATGGAAAGATATTTAAGTAAATAATTAATCAAAAAAGAAGAATAGAATAATGCACCTATTTATGCTAACTTTGGTCTAAAAATGGAAAGACACTTTATTTCCATATTTTCTTGCATATGCTTTAGTGAGTCTGATGGATACAACAGATAGCAAGTTCTTAGGGTTAGGCAATGTATGCTGAGACCCAGAAAATAGGGATCAGAGGTAGGGGTGAGACATTTCACTGTATAAATTTCCATATTTTAAAATCATAAAATTTTTGAAAAATGTAAATGCATCACCTATGAAAAGCATCAATGTGAAAACCATATATCAGTACCTGATTCCAAAACAAGGGAGTAGGTGGAATGGTCAAATTAGTGCTAAGTCTGCCGTCAGGTTCCAGGAGGAAAGGAAAAATACGGAGTCCACAAGGCAGATCTGAGACATTTCCTGTCCAGGAGGCTCCCAGACAATGGCTTGCTTACTCCCTCTTGGTGCTACCATCCTGTTCTGTTGTCTGAAGATGAGAGGGTAGGCTGCTCTCTGAATATTCACCATCCCACCAACCAGGTTCAAAGCAGATGCAGCCATAGAATTCATAGGAAAGCAAGAACCAACCAGCTTCTTTGGAATAGAAAGTTGGTAGGATTTGGAGATCTGAGACTCCAGGGAGCCTGCTGGACACCAGTCCAGATTCCAAACTTAATCTCCTCATCAGGAAACAAGAGGTCACGGCATTTCCTGCTCTTCATAGTTTATTTGCATTATCCAGCAGCATGGGCACCACCTGGATCAGGGTCCGCAAGTGTTAGTTATTATTCTTTATGTTATGCACGTCTTGCGATCCTCTAGTGTCTACCTTCTTAGCCCACAGATCCGCTGAGGACCTGCTGTGTGTTTCTGATCTACCATGCCCTGTTCCTGAGGAGGCCTGCATGTGATTGGCCATCTGAAGTTGAAGAGCAATCTTTTTTTTTAATAGGCCACCTGGAAGCAATTCTCAAGGTGACAGATTTGTCTCCTAGTTTTGAATTAGTTTAGTGCAGTGACTAAACTAGTGACTTTGGGGACAGATAACGAGATATTGTATCTCAGCTCTATCAGTTGCACATTTTTCCGGGTCTCAGTTTCCCCACCTCTGCAACCTAATGCCAGGTTACAAGGACCCTGTGCTGTTTGCATGGTTCTGGGTGAATAAATGGTAGGCGCTGATTAAATAGGGGCTATTTTTTTTCATCATGTTATCATGACCCACCTTGGAGACATCAGACTAGCACATAGTAAATACTAAGAAAAAAGAAATGCAACCCAAAGATAAACTCCCAGGATTAATGATTAATAACGATGCTGAAGGAAAGGCCGAGGTTACTTTTTTGGAAAACTTCCATCTCATCCATTGCCAGATTCCATTCCAGAGCTATCAAGGTCAGGATGGGTATCTTTTTCTGATTTCAGAGGTTCATTATACTCTCTCCAAACTCTGTGAAACAGCAATTGTGCTTTGTGCCTTAGATCTCAGCTCTTAGAGGAATACTCTTTTTTATAAATAGTGCAAGGTCACATGTTACAAAAGCCTTACAATTCACAGGGGATATCCTTGTGAGGGGTTGCAGCTGTCCCAGATTTTACTGATCAAAGCTTCGCTTCTTTCTCTTGCCCCAATAAAACGTTCATTTGGTAAATTTTATTTTGTTATGATAATAAGTCAGGTTAAGTTCAGAACATTAACCATCTTGTTAGGCGCCTCAAGCCTCCTAGTGAAAGGCCTTTATGCAATTTGCCAAAAGGCAGATATTCTTAAGTCGCCTCCTGGCTAAGATCAGTACCCAGACAAAAATGCAGAGTCCATGATGGTAACTTCTTTGAATGGCCCATGAAGGGGATTCTGCCGTCCTAGCCATGTCCCTGGGGTCCTGGCTATCAGATTACAGAGTTCCAGGGCAAAAGGTGCTCCTTTGTTTCAATCTCTTCCAAGTCCCTTGGTGGAGGACCATGAAATGCTATTGCTAATGAATTTAGTATTAAATAATCTACTGTGCCAACACAAGCCTCAGATTATTGGACATATCATACAAGATAGACCATCTGTCATGATCAAAATTGTTGTGCTTAAAAATGTATGTCTGAAAATAGCTTATAACAAATTTCGTGGAACAGCAAAACTATTTGTATTCCACTGTAGAGATATACAGTATGTATATGTGTAACTGGAAATATGCATGTGCATATATATGAGTAGAAATATATGTTTCTCTCTCTATATATATATACATAGAAGGAATGAATATGTATATTATATACCTAATGTATATATATGTATGTATGTCACATTTACCAGTTAAATAATGGGGATAATGATGTTTCAAAGTGTAGGTATAACAAACTGTTTTTATAAGTATAGGTATAAAGATTGAGAGGAGGCTCAGTGAATAGCTTGAGCTCATGTGTCCCAGTCAGAATGTAGAATGATGATAATAAATGGGAAGGTGTTCTCAGAGCCTAGGCACCCCTTTGGCAGTCATCCATCATAGCACCATTACAGCTCTCTTTCCTGGCTTGAGGACAAAACAATGATTCAGACAGGCTTGCAGAACCAACAATTGTATCAATTAAGCAATTTTAACAGTAGTGATATCAGGAACATTGAAATGAAAGGCAGCATTTGATCATCTTTTAATAAAATATATATCAGATGGATAAGTCCTAATGGGTATCATGAACTTAGGCCTTGTCCTTACTGCTCCACTTATCAGGGATTCTGTTGGGGGAATTTCATGTCACAGAGACTGGGTCATTTAGGTGACACCATAAGCCATGTATTCTGGGGTACGGAGAATTGCCTCTTGCTAAATCATATGATGTAATCATAACACAAAACAGAACTGGTTCTAGTACCACACCCATAAATACTCCAATTGTATTATTTTTATCTTGTTTTATGCTCAAGTTAGATTTTATGAAGCCAAAAGCTGTCACCACTCTCTGTGATCACGATCCTATAGCAGACGTCGTACGTTCCTTAAAAGCAAAGGCTGCAATCACTCCTCCTCATTTCTATCATTGCCAATGTAGCGCTCTCTGTGTTTGAGATTCCTAATATACATTTGATGGATGTATAGATGTTTTCTTCAATGATTCTTCTAGTTCACTTAGATAATTAAAGGAATATCCTACTTGTGTTGTAACTTATTTACAGACCAATATTTTTAATGTTTTAAAAAGCATGAGATTCATGGACTAATTGGGGTTGGCAATTTTTTCATTTGGCTTTGATGTGATATTTCCCACAAGGAAAAAATGAGAAGATGAATTAAATTAATAACTCTTTTCTAGGTCAGTATTTCAGAAGGACTTTGCCAGGCACAAGTACCAAATGCAGAGGGTATGTGACTCTTCTCTCTTACTATGTTTTGCTATTGATCTTTGTCCCTAAGTAATAAATATTCATTAGAATGCTGCATCAGAACATTAGGTTTTCATTTACTCCCACCACTACAGGATTTTTAAGAGGCAATTCATATTTTATTTTTCTTAGGGCTTTACGAAAAACTTCAAGGCTATTTGTGACATTTCTTTCAAATTCACTGGAAAGAAATAGCCAAAAAGATACCATCTTGAGTAAGAACTGTCCTCAAAAAAGACCATCATTTCTAGTCACATGGTTGAGATGGGCTTATTTGGTTGATTGGACCTCTAGGGCCATGCCCATTGGTTAATATGCTGTGGGTTGGTTCCAGGACCATGAGCTGCCCTTCCTTATGGTGGGGGTCAAACTTGTTCTACTACTGATCTCCAAGGGGCTAAGGGGTGGATCAGTGCCCTTCATTGAAAAGAAAGAAAACTAGTTGGTTTTATGAAAACCCTGCAAGGAAGTTTAAAATAGAGTAACACATTTAAAATCTTAATTGGAGAATCTCAAAACTGTAATGAGGAAATTTAACATGCTACTCTCAAACTATATCAACTAGCAAAACAGACCAAACTGCAAGCTCCACATTTGGTAAACAGGGTCAGTCCCTTCCTACCTATTCTCAGTATTTGGTACTGTTCCAGGTACGCAGGATACATCAGATTGGCACAGAGACAGGAGTGACACGTGTGCTGTCCTTTGATCCCCGTGTTCCATGGTTGGTATGACTTTCCTTATCCAGCATTCACTTCCACATCCTGGCCCTTATTAACTTTTTCCTCTTGGGTTTGAAAAGTCTCTTTCTTTAACTAATTTTGCTCTCTCTCTTCACCTGGTGAGCTGTTTGTAACAAAGCTCATAACTAACAACATTAGAACAACTGCCCTGCACCAAGTAGCCTGACGATCACTTTAAATGCTTAGCCACATTTGCTCCTTAGGAGGCTCCTCTGAGACAGGTATTGCTCTCAGCCCCACTTTAGCACACAAGGAAGTGCAGTTCAGAGGGATTGCATAATCAAGGTTGAACAGCAGGTTTGCTGTTACCTGCGTTACAGAATTTGTCACATTGTGATTATTCACTTAATTCTCTACCTTCACTGTCAAACTCTGTTTCATGACTACTGGGCAAAGGTCTCAAAGAACTTTGTATCTTGAACACATATTCCAGAGGCCAAAACAAATAAATCTCAGTAATTTTTAAAAAATGAGCTTATATGTGAGTCAGAAACTTTTTGAAAGACCAAGGACAAAACTTCTTGTGTGAGAGAAGGAATATCATCTTGAAAATTCATAGAAAACTTTATTTTGCTAAATGAGAGGAAAAATATTCTGTAATTATCTTCAGGCTCTTGACATGATGCAGGGAAAGTGTCTTTGAAATAGGAATAAATGGTTTTCAGAAAAATAACAAACAAAACATTAAGGTCAATCATAGATTAAAAAAGAAAGAAAACTAGTTGGTTTTATGAAAACCCTGTAAGGAAATTTAAAATAGAGTAACACATTTAAAATCTTAATTGGAGAATCTCAAAACTGTAATGAGGGAATTTAACATGCTACTCTCAAACTATATCAACCTAAGTACCTGAACATTAAACTTGGGAATGGAGCATTTGAATATGTAATACCATTAATAAATTCAACAAGACAGCATATAAGAATTTTATGAAGAAAACATATAAAATGCATGAGAGTTACCAAGAAAGCTTAATAAATAGTGAGTCAAATGTTACTCTGATTGGTGAATATTATAAAAATGTCATTCTGTATTCAATTTTCAGACTGAAATGTTACTCAAAAAAATTTAAATATATTTAAATTAATCTATTTAATAAAATAATAAAATTAAAATATATTTTAAAATATATTTAAATTAAATATATTTAACTTTGGGGTCTTGATAAAATGGTTTAAAGCCTTTTTGAAAAATAAAGTTTTGAAAAGATTAGTAAAACATGAGTAGAGAAGGCTTAAGGAGGTGATAATTATTTCAATATTGAAATAATTTTAAATCATTTTAAAACTATAACAGTTAAATCAATGTAGCACAGAGACCAGTGGAGGGAGGGAATAGAGAACAGTGTGGTTTGGGAGTTAAAATCATAGCTGTTGGTTTATGAAACACCCAGGTTTAGAGGATTCTGATTTCAACTCCTTCAGGTAAAGACCTTGAAAGTCAACATTCCCATCAGTATAAGAAAAGAGCTGAAAAACTGAAAATCATTGACATTTGTTTAGCTCTATCACACAATTTTGGTTACAGTGTAAACTGTCACTCAAATCTAGAGAGACAAAGTATCATTCAAAATAAACCACCTGGGCAAGAGCCACTGGAGTCATAAACTGGCAGGAATCTTAACTGATTTCAACAAAGGAACAACAGCAATTCAATAGAGAAAAATGACTCAAAATAAATTACACACTTACATATAAAATACAAAACTATAACCCTTCTAGAATACATCACAGGAGAGACTCTAAATGACTTTGGATTTAGCAAAGAGTTTTTAAATACAACACCAAACCCATGAACCACAAAAGAAAAATGGATGTTCAATTTACTAAAATTAAGAATGTCTTCTTTCTAAAAGTTACCGTTAAGAGCATGAAATGGCAAGGCACAGATTAGGAGAAATGTTTGCAGAATACCTATCTGATAAATGATTTGTATTAAAAATACATAAAGAATCCTTAAAAGTTAATAATAAGAAAAATAATAGGCAAAAGATCTGTCATGGCATATGTTAAACAATACAGGAGTGTTCAGGGCAAAATGATTATCTATGGAAGCTGTGACCTGATCCACTGATGGTTTAATTCGTTGATGGATTAATACTTTGAATGATTACTTGGTGATAGCGAGGCAGGTGAGGCATAGGTGGAGTAAGCAGATTACTGAGGGAATGGCTGGCTCCTCCCTTTCCTTCTGCTTTCTGGTTGCCATGAGCTGAACACTCTTCTTCCACCACACCTTTCCCTCATGATATTCTGCTTCACCTTGGATCCAGAGTAATGGAGTCAGATGACCAGGAACTGAACCTCTGGAACCAGGAACCTGAATAAGCTTTTCCTCCTCTCAGTTGTTCTAGTTGGCTATTTTAGTCACAGTGAAGAAAAGCTGACTAAGTCAAGATCTAAATAGACACCACCACAGAGATATGCACGTGGAAAATGAGCCCATGAACGATGCTCAACCTTACATATCATTACGGAATAACTGAAAAACAATGAGAAACCACTGCATACCTGTAAGAAGGGCTATATCAAAAACACTAACAATTCCAAGTGCTGACATGGGTATAGGGCCACAGTAACCTCATCCAAGCTGGGGGAGGGGGTGAAAAATGGTGCAGATACTTTGGAAGACACTCTGGCAGATTTTATAAAGTTCAACACTATCTTGCCATATGTCCAATAATTATGCTCCTTGGTATTGACTCAAATGAGTTAAAAACTTATACCTACATAAAAACCTACACATAAGTGTTTCTAGCAGTTTTATTCAGTATTGTTCAAACTTGGATGCTACCAAGACATACCTCATCAGGTGGATGGATAAACAAACTGTGGTGTATCTGCACACTATGAAAAGAAGCAGAGTATCAAGCCACGAAGTCATGAGAAGTCTTAAATGCATATTGCTGTATGAAAAAAGCCAATCTTGAAAGGCTACATGCTGTATGATTCCAATTATGGGACATTCTAGAGAAGGCAAAACTATGGAGACACTAAAAAGATCAGTGGTTGTCTGGCTTTGGAGGAGGAAAGGAAAAAAATAGGAAAAGTGGAACTGTTCTGCACAAGAGAAGAACAGTGGCTACACGGCTCTATGCATGTGTCAAAAACCACAGAACTTTTCAACACAAAGATTGAAGCTTAATGCATGCAAATTTAAAATAATTTAGGAGATCATGGCACACTGTGACAACAGACTCTAATCTAACTATATTGCAAATGAATGGAGCTGCCTCATGGAAGGATATGGAAAAGTGCTGACCTAAGTAACTTTGGAAATGAATGGAACTTGTAAGATTTAAAGAAAATAACATTGCACATCAGTACTACAATCTAATTGATCATGTTATTTTCCATAGGGGTATGGTTACAATTCTAATACTGAGATTTTATATATTTTTTTATATCTTTAAAATATCTCTCTATATATATACACATGATTTTTTTCTGAACTTGAATCTGACATGAATAGAAAATGGTGGAGGATTGGTTTCTCACTATTGGAGTCGGAAGTTACAGGTAAGTAAAGGTAGGAGTCTAGAACAATCTATGTTACAGCAGATTAAAGTCCATGACATCAGTAAAAAATCCTAGTTAACAACGTATATAAATGATTATATCTAGAATATTTATAAATTTTTGTATATACAAAGTATACTCACATATATTATTGCTCTTTCAGCTGAGAGGGCCTAAAACAAACAATGTCCTTGTTGCAATTAGCACATCTAGTGTCTAGACCTTGGTTTCTAACACATTCATTTAAAAATGAAATCAATCTCCTTGGAGAAATCACTGAGTTTAGGATGTGAACAGCAAATAAACAGAATAGACCTGGAATAGCCTGTAACACCAGAGTAAGCCTGTGTCCAAAAAGAATAACCTCTCCCTAACACACAGTGACAGGGTATATCCAAGGGACACAAGACCCTGAGATTTTCAATGGCCAGTCTGAGCCAATGGAGTAATCTGAGCATAACAATAGAGTAGTACAGGATAATAACTCAACATACAGAACAATCACCCATCAATTCATACTGGTATAGATCAATGATCGAATGAATAAAGGAGGAAGAGGAGACTGTTTCCCTGCAGAAGGATTGTAAGTGAATTATGTAGGCAGTCTAGCCTAATTGATGGGCAGCATAACTCCTCAGTGCTGAGGAGCACTGACTAGTGACTTCCTCCCAAAGCGCACAGTTTAGGAAGGAGGGGCCATTAACTGTCAAGTGGAAAAACGTGACCAGCTGCTTCACCCAGGTGAACAAAGCCAACATCAGCAATCAGAAATCAGGTTGTAAGTAGATAGCTTTGATAGGAGAAGGTGAAAATGGTACTTGACTTCTGTGATTTTTCTCTCCTAATACCATCATTTCAGGCTTGTATGAAAATCTTCAAACAAATCCCAATGAGGTGCTTCCAAGAATTCACCTGCTCAGGACTGATCAAAGAGCTATCAAGGCCATGGAGAGCAAGGGAAGTCTGAGAAATCATCATGGTCAGGAGGAGCCTTGTAAAGCAATGTAGCATCCCAGATGGGATCTTGGAACAGAGAAAAAGAACATTAGGTAAAAAGTAAACAAATGTGAACAAAGTTGGGACTTTTGCCAATAACAATATATCAATATTGGGTCATTAATTATAACAAATGCATCACACCAATGTAAAATAATTAATAAGGGAAATTAGGAGTGGAGTATATAGAACTCCTTGTACTCTCTTCACAGCCTTTCTGCAAGTCTAAAACTTTTCTAAAAACCAAAGTCTGTTTGTGAAGAAAGTTTAAAAGCCTAGGTTTGAATCCTTCTCCATAACTTCATAGATAATCTACTTGTGAAAGTTATTCAAAGCTTGGTAAGTTTCAGTTTCCCTTTCTGCAACATGGGGATGATTCCAGATGGTCTGCCTGGGGATGGTTTTGACGCTACAATATTTTGACTTTACAATGGTGCGAAAGCAAAGCGCATTGAGGAGAAGCCACACTTTGAACTTTGATCCTTTCCCAGGTGAGCTACGTACGGGCAGAGCACTCAAGCGGCAGAGAGATGCTGTCTTGTGATTCTGGGTGGTGGCAGTGAGCAGCAGCTCTGTCAGCCCCCAGATTAGGGGGCTGACACTCTATAGCACACGTGTTGCTAAGCTACGTGGCTTGTAGCTTAGGTGTACTAAACACACTTTTGTCTTAGGGCATTGTGATGTGTGGGTTTAGTAGAGTGTAGCCCCATCATGAGTCAAGGAGCATCTGTAAATGTTTCTTTGTATTCTTTCAAACATTTAAAATAATGCATGTAAACTGCTATCAGAGTGCAGAATGCCTAACACATATTCAGTGCTCAGGAAACCTTAGTCCTTCTCACATATGTTATTATGGCCCCAAAACAAATGGACCACACTTACAGGATTTCACATATGTTAATAATGACCTCACAATATATGGACAAGGACAGAATTCTTGGTTAGCTATTTTGGGTAGAACTTTCTTTTTGGTTGTATTAATTCTATTAGGCTTAATGGAGTTTAATGATAAATCATTGAACCATAAGCAATGTAAGAGTATATGAAATATCAAGTCTCCAAATGTATACTATCTTTGTAAGTTAAAATGTCATGAGGAAAATATCAATAGATTTGACTTCATATAAATGTATAAATGTATAAAAGAGCAATTACATTGGGAGGCAGACAGCAGTACAGGAAAAATTTGTTAAAAAAAAAGGTCATCTGACTAAAATCTATACTGTTGATGTATACATAAATTAGCAAATTAAGAGAGACTTTTAAAAATAAAAATATGCAGCTCATATAAGGGTATGAGGAGGCAGGCACTCCCAAATGTTTTTGCTTGGTGCATAGTGGGATAACATTTTGTTAAGTAACTTAGAAATATGTATCACAAGTACAAAATGGCTCATTTTCTATAACCTAGTAATTAAATAGATGAAATTATACTGTTAAAATATAGTTTTGAAGCTGAGTGTGGTGGTGCATGCCTGTAATCCCAGAAGCTCAAGAGGCTGAGTCAGGAGGATTGCGAGTTCAAAGCCAGATTCAGCAAAATTGAGGTACTAAGCAAATCAGTGAGACCCTATCTCTAAATAAAATAAAAAATTGGGCTGAGGATGTGGCTCAGTTGTCAAGTGTCCCTGAGTTCGATCCCTGGTACTTCCCCCAAAATATACACATATAGTTTTGAAACAGAGACCTATACACAAAAATGAAAGTATTTCTCCTTTTAGTGTGAAATTGAACACAATATAAATATCCCCAAGTAGAAAGATAATTGAGTGGTTTTTATTACATTCAAAATGGATAGTGTCATACAGCTGTTCAAATAGTTTTGAAACTCAAACTTTTTTAAAAAAAATCTGTACACATCATAAAGAATTTAAGCAACTCAGAATAAAATAACAAAGGAATAAATTGTCAAGCCTCCTTGAACTGCACCATTAGTGAACAGTGCAGAACACTATGCAGGCGTCTATGTGTGTAACTGTGCAGGTAGGTTTAAACAAAAAAGAATAAGCAACTAAGCACTTAATGGTATAAGTTTCAAAAAGTGATGATACCAACTAGAATGCAGTCCATTTCCAGTGATAATCTGCAATGGTTCGAGCCCTGAGGAGCCATTCAGTGGTTTCTGATTCAGCTCTATACACTTCCTGTGCATGTTGTAGTTACATGCTCTTGAAACAGACTGGACTGGGGCCCTTCTGAAGTTGGGAATGGTGTCCTCCTGCTGAGAGTGGAGATGGGGTAGAGGCTGCACCTGGACTGGCCCAGAGGTAGGCGGGGAAGTCACCTGCTCAAGCTAGCCAACCAGATAACTGAACCAGCCTTCTGTCTCCCGTCCCTCCTCCCAGGCCACCTCTGCTTTAGAGTTCCGCTCAGTTCTAGGAATTGCGGAGAGAGAACCCTCAGAACAAGTTCTTCCACCTTCCTTCAAAGCTGGCATTGACTAAAACCTGTTTTAAAAATAAAAATATGGGGCTGGGATTGTAGCTCTGTGGTAGAGCGCTTGCCTCGCATGTGTGAGGCACTGGGTTTGATCCTCAGCACCACATAAAAATAAATAAATAATGATACTGTGTCTATCTACAACTAAAAATATATATATAAAAAAATAAAAAATAAAAAAAATAAAAATATGCAGCTCATACAAGGGTATGAGGAGGCAGGTACTCCCAAATGTTATTGGGAGTTATCAATTTGCCTCTGAATATTTCTGGAACAGCAAGGGTTATTTCCCAGACTCTTTGCTCTGGGTGGTATTAGAGTCACATTCTCTCCAGTTTGATCCAACTGCATAAAGTTGACTATTCATTTTTCCATATTTTGTTTCTTTCTTATGTGGGTGGCAGTCAGGCTCCAGGCAGGGTCTGGGCTGGGCTGCTGGTGAAACCCTATTGTATATAACTTAGTAAACCGATTTTAAAGGTATCGACCCAAGAGAAATAGCATTCGACCCCAGGTCTATATTGACCCCAGTGTACTGTTTTTCAATCCCAAAGAAAGAACTTGGAAGACTCAGTAGAGAAGGATTGGATATAGGATTATTCGAGCTTGTTGGTGGTGGCAGACCAGGATCCAATCCAGAGCCAAACTGTGCCTTCAATCAGGGGGAAGATACAGGATAGGAGACCACCGGTCCACTGTGCAGGGAGAGTGCTTCAGACGCTTCAGGAAGACATTCCTTTATTTTATAAATGAGGTCAGTCTGGTAGGCCCCACTGGAAACAGGGAAGTGGCCAGCTTCCCCTCTCCAATCCCTTCCTATCACAGTCTTTAAACTTCTTATCTCACTGCCTGGAACACCAAAGCATTCCTAGGCCATGATTCTTGTTTACCCAACAGGTAGAAACAAGGCTTACGTATAAATCTGTGTGTGAATGTTCCTAGCAGCATTATTCTTTGTCATAAAAAATGGAAACAATTCAAATATCCTCAGATGGTGAACAGATGGATTAAAAATTATGGTACATCTAGACAATGTTTAGCTATTCAGCAATAAAAGGGACTACCACACAACTTCAGCAACAAATGACTTCTAATGAAATTGAGTGCAGGACTCAGAAACAGGCTTCTCTGTGCTGACTCTTGTAAGCATGGACTGGTAGCCTGTGCTCACCCTGCCAAAATATTACACCATAAATATGTCAGTCAGGTGCTTTCTCAGCCATACCCCACTTGTGTTGCTGTGACATGACCACTGGCAAAGTATTTCTGGCTTCTAGTGTTGGGTCTATCCTAATAGCCAAACTCTCTTGCAACTGCAACAAAATACACTTGGAGAGGACCACGTAGATACAGTGCCGTCGGGAATCTAGGGGTCATTGCTTGGCCTGCATGAAGATCCCATGGAGGTGCTAGACCTCAAAGATTAATCTTGCAGAAAATGGGAGAACCCTGAAGATCACACATGGCTTACTATTGCACAGTGTAGGTATTCACTCTGTACTTGATAATTGATTGATTTTCCTTCTGGAGCCTTACAGAGGCCTGTAGCAAAAACAAATAACAGGATCATTTCCCTTAATCTCACCCCAGTGTGTTTTTCTATTAGGTTTAGAAATGAAAACAAACCAAATTATTATTCTTGTAATGGCAAGCTCACATTTTGATTTGGTTCACGTATGTGAAAAGCCAAGTTTCAGAAGGCATTTACCATCAGATTTGAAACCCAAAATGGATTTGGAGGGGGGATGATTTTGTCTGCACAGTCCCCCTTCTCCCAAAAAGAGACTGCAAATGACTGGCTGAGGTACTTTCTGTTTCAAAGATGAAGCAGAATTCATTATCATCTCCAGAAAGTAATCTTAAAGTCAACCCTAACTTTTCCAACTTCCTCTTAGGTAATAGATTTCCAGAGCTGAAGAAAGTGCAGCCTTGTACATGACAAGCAACAGTTTGTGAAGGACTTGGGGTTAGCGAAGGTAGCAACACTCTTCTCTCCTTCAGCCCCCTGGCCCCTTCAAGCCACCTGACATCCCATGACTGGCATTACAAAGAGACAGTGTTGTGGTCAGCAAGATAAGGGACTGCAATCCTTTTACCAGCCCCATAGTGTTGGCCAAGTCAAAGACCAATAGGAGTGAGAGGAGAAGAGATAACAAAATGGCTTCTCCCAGGGCATGACATACTACGCAGGCTTTATCTAAGTTAGAAGCTGTATGTACCTGCTTCCTTGGGAAAATAAGTCCCAATCTTTTAGCATTGTGCTCTGCTCTGCAAAGTTTAAAAGAATGGGAAAGCATCTTTGAACAAGAAAAGAACTTTGAGGAAGGCCCTTCTCTCCACCAAATAGGTAAACTCCAGTCTCAAGGCTGTGCTGTGTTCACTGGCCTCAAGGCCTATTGGTGGCTGGGCAAGGCAGCACCCTAGTGGAGGTCACAGAACAGCTGAGCTCTGAGCTGGGCCTGCAAAAAGCTTAGTGAAGAACAGTAGGGTGAGCTATTATTGCTGAGAAAGAAAAAGATGCTTTTTCATTTACCTCAGAGCCATATGAAAGGTTAAAAAAAAAAAAAAAAAAAAACTTCCTAAAGACAACAGGCTGAATACAAAGAAAGCAATTATCTTTTATTCATTCATATTCCATTTGGTAAGAGAAAAATTATATGCTGTTGGGCTTGGTACCCTTTAAAACACTGAAAAATCAATCAATCAAATAAATTAGGTAGTTTAGAATTTTACACTCGATGCCAAGGACATGCAGCAGGGTTGCTTATGAATTCAGAACTATTTTTTTTTTCTAAAATGCTGCATTAAAAACATTTTGAAATGATTTGAAACAATAGAACACAATAAAAACAAATGTGGAAAGAGAAATAGTAACTGAACAGGGGCCTCATTTGGCAGAGTGAAAAAATTAAAAAATAAAAACATACAAGGTGGGTCCTGCTAAATCTCAAATGTAGCATTGGGCTTCAGTTTTCAGAGGGAACTTAAAATAGAATAAAGTTTGCTGAAGCCCCGGGATGGCTTTGTTCAGTGTGGGGAAAAGTCTTTGCACCTACTTCTGAACCTGGGAGTTTAGGAAGCGGAGGTATTCTCCCTCTGCCCAGGTGGTCCTAAGGTCGATCCCTGGACTCAAAGCCAGAGCAACTGCATAAAGATGAAGTGTGCACCGTGAGCTGACGTGCTGTTGTCTCCATCTAGCTACCTGGATGTGCTGATTGTCATCAGTGGATATTTCCATATGCATCTTAACCCATACATTTATCAGCTACTGTGGATACTTTGTTATATAAGAATTTTAGCATCTGAAGATACCGAGTCACATTTTATTTGTGCTCTTCTAATGTTAAAGCCCAGCACATATAAAGCAGAAGTACCCAAGATGCTGAAATACTTTACAGTGTTTCAAGAAGAAACAGATTATATTTAGTGTACTGTATTAGAAACAGTATTTTAATCATACTCCAACATTTTTTTTAAAAGATGTCAATCCCTGTATGTCAAACATGGGAATCCTCTTTATGCTACATGATTACTCATAATGTATAATTTCATACCTTTTTCTGGTAACAGCTTATTTTATAAGATATCTGTTTATCTACTATTTTCATGTCTTAGTTTTTTACATCATTTGGTAAGTAATATGATGATACCTGAAAAGTGTTTCAGAATTCCATAAAGACAAAGCATAAGAAACTCTCTGGTAATGAAAGTGGGGCCATTTTGGTTGTGGGAAAATTGCCAGGATAAAAATACAAAGCAGAGAGCAGGAGGTCATGGGAGGTCAGGGAGCACAACGGCAGGACATGGAATCCAAAATGAGGACATTGGAAGACATCCCTTAGAGAAAGAATGTAGGATTGGCAAAGGACAGCCAAGGGTGGGAAGCCTTCTCCACGGTTCCGCAGTGTAACAAGAAGACATAGTCACGGGCACTTGGCGATGCCTGCAGCACACACACTGGCTAGTGGAACCCTGGGAATTGAACATGGTGGCTTTGTTCAGTGATGCCATAGAGGGTTGAAAGGAAGAGCATGTTCAAGTCGGTTGTGGAGACTGAGGACAGGGGGAGAAAATGAGGTCAAGTAACTGGGAGCGATACAAGTGCCCCGGGAACCTTCTGTGGTGGTCCCATTGCACATGCGAGAGAGGTTCAAGTAAATATGCCTTACTTTGTAAAATTCTTAAAAACCACGAGAGGGTCCAAAAATCTAATATGTGGGTTACATTAAGTTATCCCAAACTTTCAAGAAAGAGTCCATTCACACCGAGTACATGAACCCATCGGGGCAGGGAGAAACTGTGCAGCTACGCTAGTGCTCACTGATCACCCACACCCATGCCCAGCCAGCTGGGTCAGAGGGGCTGCATCCAGGAACTCTCTGGGACAAGAGACTGAAATCAATTGAGAGACAAAAGGGAAGGATTGCTGGTGAGGCTTTGGGGACCAACTTGTTCCTCTAAGTGTCATTATCTGTTTGTTACAACTTGAAGACACAGAAGAATCCTACCTTCCTGTTATTACATTCTGCCAAAACTTAAAGCACTTTTTACTTGGGGGTATGACACAATTGTTTTAGGATTCAATTGTGTTCATATTAGTAAATTGCAATGGTTTGACTCCTGTGACTCCTGCTCATCTCTGACCATTAGCCACGTGACAGAGGACAAGTTACTAAACCTAAGTTTCCTTATATGCAAAATAATGTATGAGCAGGCAACTCAAACAGCTGTTGATAGGATTAAAGGTGAGAGGTACCTAATCCAGAACCTGGTCTAACAGTGAAGTGCAATACATTTTAGTTCCCTTTCTCTCTTCTCCAGGAGTCCTCCTTCACTGTTTCCTGGGAGGAGCTCTAGTGTAGTGCTCACAGCCTGGGCAGGAAACAGCTGGCTGTGCCATGTGCCCTGGCTCATGGAGTAGCAATCGCCACAGCTGGGAATGGGATATGAGCGCCATGGTTGCAGGGGAAGGAGGAGGGGAGTAGTGGACACATTCAACCTGTCTTAGAATACAACTTGACTTGGGAGGTTCAAAGTCAAGAAAAGTTCAAGTGACTTTCAGGCCAGATAATCCAAGTTTGTGTATCAAATGATCAGTAAATCCCAGCAAACTGGGCTCTGTGCAAAGTGCTGCCAGCTGGGATGAGGAGAGGGTTTCTTAGGATAGGGAAATTGCTTAATAAAGAAAAATTTAAAAACACTGCCGTGGTCAATGTGATAGGAAGCTCTGATGCCTTAAAAGTACATCTCCTTAGAGCTTCTGCTGAAAGTAGCTCCCCATCAGTTCATCGCTTGAGCCAATGTACTTGAAATTTTTTTTTTGTACCGACGATTAAACTCAGGGGTACTCGACCACTGAGCCATATCCCCAGCCCTATTTTGTGTTTTATTTAGAGACAGAGTCTGAGTTGCTTAGCACCTCGCCTTTGCTAAGGCTGGTTTTGAACTCACGATTCTCCTGTCTCAGCCTCCCAAAGTGCTGTGATTCCAGATGTAAGCCACAGCATATAGCTTGGAATTTTTTTTTTTTTTTTTGAGTCTTAGCAGGACCAACTTGAGAAGGAAAATACCTTAGATAACTATTAGCATTGCAATGGTTTTTAAAAAGATCTTTAGAATTACTTTCCAGAACGAACACTGGGATATTATGGCTCCACACAAAGAGAATCCTATCAAGAGTGGAGTAACACTGTCTTTCCTCTCACTTTGCCCTCTTCTTCCTGACTTATTTCAATGTTTTTTGGATCAGACTTTAGCTCCATCATAGAGATGGCATGTCTTTGGCACATGTCAATTTCTTTGCCAAGCTGTAGGGTTCCTGGAGAAGCAGACGGCAATAACGTATTGGCACCAGCCTTGAAAAGCTGAAGTGTTACGAAAACAGAAGGACTTTTGATATGGCAGAGTTTTGAAGGCAAGAGATGGATGAGTTGTACTAGTCAGATTTTCACTGTTGTGACCAAAAATACCCACAAGAATAACTTAGAGGAGAAAAAGTTCGGTTGGGGTTCTTTGGTGGTTTCAGAGTTCAGTCCTTGGTGGGCTAACTCCATGGCTCTGAACCTGAGATGAGGCAGAATATCATGGCAGAAGTGTGTGGTGGAGGGAATGTGTTTGGCTCATGGCAGCTGGGAAGCAGAGCCAAAGAGTGAGGAGACAGGGACAAAATATATTTCCCCTGGGGCATGTACCAGTGACCTACCTACTTCCTCCAGCTCTGCTGTACCTGCCCAGTCACCACCCAGTAATCCATTCAAATTGCTAATCCTTCAAATGGATGAATCCACTGAATAGGTTACAGTTCTCATAACCTAATGATCATTTTATCTCTGTAAATTCCTGCATTGCCACAGGAGGTTTTGGGGGTACATCTCATATCTGAACCATAAGATGAGCGTTCTTCCTAGAGGCAAAAGAAAGGCTCATATTTCTTATTCAGCATCTTCCTCCTTAAGTTTCTGATTCTCCTCTTTGCTCTTGCCTTTATGAATAAATTTGGCTATCATTGGCCTCCAATTTGTCTGGGACCCTCTGATAAGGGTGCATGCTAGTTTTTCCTCTCCACCTCAGAGCGTTGGTAGGAAGGGACGGCAACTGATGGCATACAGTACTTCTCTGTGTAAATGGCCAGAGCATAGCAGTCAGGCATCATCTTTCTTTTCATGCTTTGGTAACTAAGGCATGACTAAAAAGGTTCACTCATAGGACTTATTTTTCAAAGCACTCCAAACCTGGATGCAGAAAAGGATTTGACTACTTTAGCAGAAAGACTTTAGAAGCCAATGCCAAATTTTCAAAAATTGACCACCAGAACATCCACTGAAAAATGTCCACATAGCACCATCAAATGGAAACGCTGAACCAGTCTTTGACCTCCAAGGGGGTAGGAGAGCATTATAATGTGTTCGTAAAAATAAATGATTAAATTAAATTTGTAGGTGGTACTTGAGATAAACACTTCCTTCACTTATTTATCTTAGGCAAATGTACCCTGACTCAAAGAGCTATAAGGACCCCTATGGATACTAACATCTTCTGTCTCAAATAGGTCCTCAAAATTGTTTCTGATAAATTAACAAGTTTACAAATGAAAATATTTGTAGAACTTGGATAAGCATTTCTTCATCTCCCAGGTTTCATTGCAAGGAACATTATAATCATGAACAGCAAATACCCTGATATGCTTTTACAGTTACCTACCTTTATTATTCAATAATTGGAAAAAGCACTGGACCTAGAGAAAGAAAGGCCAAGACTTCAAATCTAACCTGCCACCAACAAGTGATGAGCCTTTAATCCTTTGTCTCTAAATTGAAAGACTTGACTTGAATATTGTATTCAATGCACATCATATAATCTCAAGCAAATGCACAAAACAAACAGATCTTGAACAATGGTCAAAGGAAATCTTGGAGTCTGCCAATGGTAAAGCTCAGGAGTACATGCCAGGTTTAAAGGTGTCATTCAAGTTCATGGCAGTGTCTAATGGTGAGAAGTCAGAGCGACTCATATAAATCCTGATAGGGGTCTTTTATTCTTCTTTCAAACATTCCTCTACTTCCTATGTTCTGTTACTGGGGCCTTGAGGCAAAGTTTATACCTCCTACTGCTCCTAGATTTCCTAAATTACAGAGAAATGTGGTATGGTTTTGTAGAGATAAGGAATGAAGGAGGGGCTGAAGTTCCCAGGAGGAGCAGTAGCTGCCTTGGATAAGATTACTCGATGAAGAAAAGAGATCAGAGAAGAGAAGTGGCCGCAGCTGGAGGCTTCCTTGTGGGACTGGAGAGTGTCTCCATTTGTGGCTCCAACTCTAAGAAATCCTATGACCCTTTTCCACCTTCCTGTCCTCTATTCCCCAAGACTGAATCCCAAAGGCCTTGGAGAGGATTCATTTGGCAAAGTGGTGAGGGCTCTCTGGGATGGACGGCCAGAGCGGTGGAGGTGGGGATGGTGGGAACAGGGCACCACAGAATGTGCAGAGTCCTTCTGTGCAAGATTCTGTTCTGGAGATTCTCACACACCGGTATGTACTCTTTAAAAAAAATTGTTTTCCTAAGTATTCAAATTTATATACCTGTACACTATAACATCCCTGTACTTGCCACAACTAAATTCAACAAACACTAACATTAATATAGACATTTTATGATAATGATAAAAATCTTTTAAAATAAAGAAAAACTTACAGACACCATTAAAATGCTCTTCTTGCTCTGTCCGGTTGTTTCTGTCTCTTTTTCTTACTTCTCTGAGGAACAGAGGAGGTTTCCATCTATCAGAAAACAGAATTCGAGGGGAGGTCAAAAGTGGCCAAGTGGTAGATGAGCTGCAGAATCATGTCGAGGTCATGGTGAGGGACATTCAGGGACATGAAATCCACAGAGCATCCACAATGTGCTTTGGAAAAGGAAGGGCGGCCACCATGGATCTGCGCGAGCCAGACTGCACCAGTGTCCAGGTCAGCATGAGGCAGGAAGAGCAGCCCCAGGTTAGCTGTTCCCACCTCCTTCCTTTCCCCGCAAGTACCCGGGTCTTTTAAATTAAATCGATAGCACTGATTCAATCATGGCCCCAACAAGAAACAGATGGCACTTTCAAAACAGTATAATTTGAAGAGGGTTTATTTACTACAGGATTGTTTACAAAGATGTGGTTTTATTTACAGAGGAATCACAAGAGATAACAAAGAAACCAGGGCCCAGAGCAGCTGGGTAGTTAACCTGGAGGCCCGAGTTGACAAGGGGAGGGTGCAGTCACAGAACCCAGAGAGTTACTCCGAGCAAACCGTCATGAGGCAGAGCCAGCCAGAGACTACTCTTGGGCTCTATGCCAGAAGAATACAACCGTGACATCACTTTCCTAACATCATCTGATCCCCAGCTGTGGCTCCACCACAGATCCAGAGGGTGCTGGAACTCACTTACAGGAGTCTATACAGGACAGCTGTACATTGACATGCCAATAGTATTTTAGCACCATTACAAAGCTTTGCTACGTGTATTTCATCTTGTCATTCTAAGTACTTTGCAAATTGTACCACAACTTCTTTGACTCAAAGATTATTTAAAAATAAATTTCGAAATTTGTCAACATAATTTTATGACCATCTTTTCATAATCAAACAGCAATTTTGTGGCACTGACAAAACATAACTAGCAATTTAAATCTATTTATCAAGATTAATAATCTATTTGCAATCTTTTTTCAGTAATGATGTTTCCTTGCTTTACTCTTTTCTGCCTTTTATTGTATAGACACCTTCCTTCCTCTCTTTACTCTTCTTGTTGTGGGATGGAGTTATATATACATTTACTTATTCTATTTCCATTTTCTTATGACCTTTTTTTAGTACTACTGAGGACTGGACCTAGGCCCTTGCACATACTAGTCTGGTTACGGAATTATGAATGTGGCAGTGTCTAAGTTAAATAATTTCTCTTCCGTGCTACAAGAACATTAAGATGCTGTAAACCTTCCATTTTCCATTTCATGATTGCTAATTCATGCTTTATTCCACCCTTGCTCACTAACCCCACCAAAATTACTGATACCAATTATCATGGCTTTTTGGAAACCATTCTTCCTTAGTTTTCCCTCCAGTTTCTTGGAACACTTTCGCTTCTTGGTCTCATTTCTTCCTTTAAATTGAGTTTCTCTCCAACCCTATCCATTCTTCTATCATTTTTATGGCAAGTCTTTGTGGATGGGAAATTATTTCATGTTTTTTTTCTAAAATTATTATTTTATTTTTACTTTTATCATAGTTGGATTGGTGTTGAAATTCTAAATTCACATTTATTTTCCCCTTAATTCTTTGATACTCTCTCTCTCTTTTTTTTTTTTTTGCTATTTACATTTTTGTTTGTTTACTGTAAGTCATCTGCCTCAGCCCTCTGGCTGCTTTAAAAAAAATTTTTTTTCCCATTCTGGGTTCTTCAGTTCCATTTTGTGTTTAAGTGCAGAAGTGTTTCTTAACTTTTCTCAGGGTGCTTTTTCAACCTGAGAACTCATGACCTCTTTCAGTGCCAAAAATACCTCAGCCATTATTCTTTTAAGCCGTGCCCTGTCTGCCCTCCCCAGTTGCTTTTTCTGGAAAACGCGTCCTTTGTGTTTTTGTCATTCTGTTTCGACCATCTGTATCTTTTGAGCTCTCTGTGCTGTTCATTATTGTCATCATCACTGTAGTATTGTGAGGATCCCCCAGATCTTCCATGTCACTAATTCTCTCTGGAAGTAAGTTTTCCCTTTGCTATCCTGTCCATTGATCTTACTGTAATGACTAGATGTTTCACAAATCTACCTAACCCTCAGGAAATCACATTCTTCCAGGATGGTTTTTATTTTCCCTTTGGTCTCTTTAATCATCATATTTAACATACTTATTTCGTGATCTCATTTAGCTATTCTAGTATCACAAATTCTAATTTTCCTGTTTGATTCTCTGACCCTTTTTCATGGCTGATCATTTTTAAGTGATGTTTTTGCAATGTGAACTCATCTTTCATCATCCTGTTTTGCTGCCATAGCCTCATTCACTCTGGGTTGTGTCCTTAGAAAAGGGTTTTATTTTCTTCTTTTATGAGGTCTGGGATATCTTCGATTTAAGATCAACTATTTTATGCATGAACTGGTCATTTGTGACTCCTTTTTTTGGTACCCAGGATTGAATCCACAGATACTTAACAACTGAGCCACATCCTTAGCCCTTTTTAATATTTTCTTTAGAGGCAGGGTCTCATGAAGTTGCTCAGGGCCTCGCTAAGGTACCGAGGCTGGCTTTGAATTTGAGATCCTCTTGCCTCAGCTGTGTGAGCTGCTGGGATTACAGGCATGTTTCACCACCACCTGCTTATCTGTGACTTTTAGATGTTATTGGAACTTGGAAGTCAGACTCTGTTTTCCTGCTCCAGTCTCAGGGTAGACATTTTCTAGACTTGTTTTGATAAAGGGATCAACTCTTCCAGGGACCCATTTTTATGCAGAGGACTCTAATATAGCTCTTCACCTTGCAAGAGCTCAAGGTCACTTCTTTTCCCATATGTACATTTTAATTCTCACACGTAGCAGTGTGGTATATTCTCATCTGATGTCCTTTAGGACTCGATGTCCTTTAGGACTCCTTAGCATTAGCCGAGCTTGAAACTCTGTGTTGACTTCCTTATTTATTTAACAACATGAAGATTTTTCCTTCCTCTTATTTAGAGCTTTATATGCTAAGAGTATCATTTGTTATATTGCATCTTGTCTTTCTGAGAGTTTGAAGGAGAAGGCATGTGCACATTCACCTCAGGCCACCATAATGCCTGCTCTTAGTACATTTGGCAGCTGTGAGATGAAGGGGCATTTTTAATGCTCATTATAAAACCTCATGAAAGTTCTACAGCAGGCAGTGTTCTAAGCTCTGGGACTAAGAGGTAGCTAAGATACAGTCTATGATCTTGGTGACATGCCAATAATCGTTACAGGTGCTATGGTCTGAGTCATCGTGTGCCTTGAAATTCATATACTGAAACCTAATTCCCAAAGTGGTGGTTTAGGAGGTGAGTTCTTGGAAGATTATTAGGTTCTGAGGGTGAAGCCCTCTTGAACAGGGTTAGTGCCCTTCTAAGAGGGGCTCCAGAGGTCTGCCCTGCCTTTCCACCATGTGAAGACTCAGTGAGACAATGCCCATGAGTTATAAAGTTGGCCCTCACAGCACCTAATCCTCTGGCACTTTCTCCTTAGACTTACTTCATGGCCTCCAGAACTGTGTAAAATAGATTGCTGTGGCTTATAAGCCACCAATTTGTGGTGTTTTGTTAGCCAAATGAATTACGACAACAATTAAAGGTAAGTATTTCTAAAACAGAGATAGGAATAAAATGATATCAGCACAGACAGAAACATTTGGCTCTCTAGTTTCTCAGAGGGGAATGTTGAATTGCAAAGTATGGAAAATGACTTGCCTGATTTCAAACAGGTATGAATAAAGGAACTGGGATACATGTTCCACTTTCTCACATAAAAATCTCACACTTTTTAATGCAGAAATACCAGCAGCAACAGCAGCAGCAGCAGCAGCAGCTTCAATAGATCATGAGCAGTAAGAAAGTCATCTTAGAATTCTGGGTGCGTGTCAGATTTATGATGGATAAGCACATAAATCAAATACTATCCAGAGGGTCTTGTGCCCCTCTCGTCTACCTCCGTTTGAGAGAAGCATGCCTATTGCTCCAAGTCCGAGCTTCCTCTTTCTACTGCTGCCCACTGGCTAGGCAGAGAATGAGAGAGCTAACTGAAGGTGGATTGTAAGCCAAAAGACAGGGTTCTGGAAAGTCTGAGGTTATGGAAAACAGCAAAAAAAAAAAAGGAGAATTCAATTCCACAGTACAGTGTGATCAGGCTTTGCTGCTGGTGAGAGGAAAGGAGAGCTTATCTAGAAGAGGTCAGCCTCACAGGACAAGGACTTCACACTGAAAACATCCCAGGAACAACCAAGAGCGACGGCCCACCCACCTGCCACTCCAGCCTACTGATGCCTAGAGGTTTCCCGACACCTCACCTTGACCTCAAGCCCAGGTAGCAGCCTTTGAACTCTTCAGTACGTTTTATTTTAAATAAAGTTTTTCTTCCTTCTTTTTAAATGCCAGTTTTCTCATGTGTATGTGCATGTTTTTGATCTGTAAAATGCTCTGAAAGGTATTAATTGTTTCATTTGATACTGATTTGAAATGAAAAGCAGGAATGAAGAGCTGAGTGGGTTTGTACTGTTTTGTAGCTAATTTGAGTCATTGGGTAGGAAGAAATGCCAGGGGAATCTTTAGTATTCACTTCAGCAGGTGTGTCTGATGGCTCTTATCAACCCACTCCCCTTCTCTTCTCAGAAATAATCTAGGTATAGTAAAAGAACCAGCCTCAGAAGCCTGTTAGCCATGTGGACTTCGCCCCATAGTTCAACTCAGGAGATTTTCAGGTTTCAAACTCCAGGCCAATGGTGCTTTGTAAGGTCCTGGACGTGTTTTAGTTTTCTTAGCTTTTCCAACTCTCCACTGTTAAAATACAAGTTCTTACCAGCTAATAATTCATTTGTTGACTGCTATTGGTGGTTGGAACATGAATCAAAGGAAAGGGGGTTTTTAGAAGGACAAAATCAACACTGAGAGGAGAAATGGAAGGCACTGTTTTTGTGTCCGTGGTGACGTGTGCATGTCCAGTTGACATCCGCAGGCCTGCGTGCTCTCTTTAGATCACTGCCTGCACACCTCATCTGCTGCTCCACATGTGCCCCAGTAAGACATATTCAGAGTTGAATCTATTATCCGGCTACCGCTCCTCCTAAACATCTGCCTTGCTTCCTACATCCCTGAAGTGAGTGAATGTCAACAACGTTTAACCATAATATAATCATTGGCTATGCTTTATTGGGCACCTCCTGTATGGTAGGCTCTGTAGTACACACACACACACCCCATCTCATTTCATGTTGGCAATAAATGTTTCCATGTTCCAGGTAAGGAAACTAGGACTATGAGAGGTTGAATTACATGTTCATGGTCACACAAGGTAAGAATGACAACATCATAATGGATGACTCTGTTTCTAGAACATTCTTCAGTGCCCGCCTAGAACTTTTCCTCTATACCTCTTGGTCTGACTGACTCTTTCTCACCTTTGCAACAGGACTTGGCTTAAAATGCACTTCCTCCATGATCGGTGGTCTTATAAGCATGGTCTGGATCCCTTGCTGGTTCCACACCCTGTGTAGCTCATACCCTGTGCTGTCTCTATCACAGGACATGGTAGCTGGGTTTAGTCGCTGACATCCTCCATTGCCCTGTAGCCTTGCAAGACGTGAAGGGTTGGCTTAACGAATGGATGAGTAGATGGGAGAATAAGAAAAACAAAGGTGTGGAAATGTAAATAATACAGTATTACGGAAAACAGCATGGAGTTTCCTCAGAAAGCTAACGTGTAGAATCACAGCACCATCTGACCTAGCAATCCCACTTCTGGGTCTGCATCCAAGGGCATCAGTGTACCTCAAGGCCACCTGCACCCCCTCTGCTGTGTCTGCCGAGCAGCAGTGCGCACAACACTCGGATATGGAAGCTACCAGGTGTCCATGCTCAGGTGGGTTGGTGGAGAAAATGTGGCACGTGTGCGTACGCACACACAAATACAAACACACAAACACCACTTGGCATTAAAAATGAGGAAGTCCTGTCACTTTGAACAACGTGGGTGAATGAGGAGGAAATTATGCCAAGGGAATGGAGCCAGGCTCAGAAAGACAGAGGCAGACCACAGCTTTCACGTGAAGATGGAATTTATAAAAGCGGAAGTGAAGAGTGGAACGTGGTTCCCAGGGGCTCGTGGCCAGAGGAGGAGGATGGTGATGGAGGAGGGGATGCTGCCCAAGCAGTACAAAATTCAGGACGAATGAGCTGAGCGAGCGATAGCTCAGTATGGCGACTGTCACAAAGGACAATGTCACACTCTTCAGACATGCTGAGTAGGGTTAAAATGCTTCCACCTCAAACTAATCAACCTGATCTAATCACCCCACAACTGCAAACATATTGATCTAATCACATTCCACGTATGTAACCATGTCTATTAATCACATTTGTAAATATATATGATCATTGTCAATTTAAAATAAAATTTTAAAACTAAGCCTAAGTTATGAAGAACGAGGAAGTCTTTTACAAAAGCACAAATGCGGTTGCCTTCCGAATCTTTCCTTGGGGCTGGACCTTGAACAATTGCCTTTCTCTAATGATTCCTGGTCCTTTCTTGCCTCTCATGCTCTCAGCTTACGGCCAGGGTCTAACGGCTGCTGCTTACCGGGAGGAAGTCCAAGTATCTACCATGTTTATTTAACGAAGCAGAATGTTTTGCTTTTTCACATTCTGTCACGTGAGTTTGGAAGGAACAAGCCTTTCTGTTTATCCTTTCTCTGTGGTGCTATTTCACAGGATGAAGAGTGTCCATGTTCAAGTGGAACACTGATTAAATCTCTCAGAGGAAACAGTCCCAGAAAGATGAGGCAGTATCCCTAAGCTCCTGCTGTTGGCAAGCGGTGGACTGCTTCTATTTTACCTACTCCGTATCTCTCCATCAGCCTTTGGGGTCAGGCTGATCTCCACTGGGAAGGTGGCCACACCTGCTTGTCCGGGCTCTATGACCTGCTCTGGACACTCAAAAGAGCTTCAGGTCTGTACCTCACTTCTTCAGGATCAGGAAAAAGCCGACTGCAGGATTAGAGGACCCTCCTGCCATCTGGTTTTGCAACTTCAGAGTGGCCAGTCACATGTTAACAAGGAAGACGCTAAACAGAAGAGCAGCCAAGTCTGCACGGACCAGGGACGAGTAGCTCAGCCACAGCATCCGGGAAGGTATCTGAAGCATCCATGGCAGAGCTCAGTGAGGCCAGGTGCTCACATCTGCAGTCTAGGCTGAGCGGCTGCCTCCTTAGGCTCTGCTTCCTCAGTCTCCTGCACTTCCTTGAACCTCTCTCTCTCCCTGTACTATTTTTTCACTTTGCCAAAGCTTTGTTGTTCAAACTACCTCTCTGCCCTGACTTTTTTTTTCCTCTCAAATGATTTCTGGCCAAAGTTTTTACAGATATTCCTGACAACTGTGTTAGAGAAAAGGTTTTTCCAGCAAGGAGGAGTTTGTAGAATGGAATATTCTGGTTGACAATGTCTTAGCAAGGTTCTGGTCAAAGGCTTTTACTAAGTAGCTGCATGACTTTAAAAGCTATATTACTGGGATATTGGTAAAGTGGACATTGTTACATTGTGTGTATGTATAGATATGTAATAAAAAATCCCAAAATTATGCACAACTATAATGCATCAATTAAAAATGTGGCAAGAGAAAAAAAGGCTATATCACTGGGACTTGATTTCTGTCTTTCTCTCTTTTTTCTTTTCTTTTTTTTTTTTGGTACTGGGGATTGAACTCAGAAGTGCACAACCACTGAGCCACATCCCCAAGCCAATTTTGTAGAAACCCTTTTCTGGTTTACATGTCTGGGGGAGGAGAAGGAATAGAGTAAGTTTTCCACTTTCAGGAATCCCCAATGTTTTCCAAAAGCCATTAGAGTCCATGGAGTTCACAGTTGAAAACTCCCTAGTCTGGAAGACCTCAAAACAATAATGATCACCACATATTGTCTTCATACCTTAGTTAGGACCCCCTGCAGTGAGATGTTGTAATGTAAATAGTTCTGGCCAAAGTGGACAAAAATGATCTGGCACTTCTGAGCGGAGATAGTGAAAACTCAGGGCCTGTTCTTTCTCTCTTGCTGCAGTGAAAACGAGGTTACCCTAGGTGTGAGTCCTGCCTTTCTAATAATTCTGTCAGGGCACAGTTATGAGATGAGGGACCGGTTGTCAGCCCCAGTCCTTGAGTGACTATGTGGAGCAGACAAGTTTGTGTCGCCACAATGGATATATGGTATGATTAAAAGATAACCTTCAGTTAGTGAGTTGAGATTTGGGGTTAATTTGTTAGTTGGAATAAGGTCAGTCTGTGTTGATGGAGGTAGCAGGTGAGCAGAAAACAATTCAGAGAACAAAGTGAAACTTTCTTTGATGTTCGAACTCCTTCAGCCATTTGTGCATTATGGAACCACAGTCCAGCCATGAGTTATACCACTGGACAAACCAGACCATACCTGAACTGGCCTACTAGAATGAAATTCAGCAGAAAAGGGGGTATCCTGATAAACACAAATAGCAGCACTGTGAATATTATTGATGCAGAACTCTTCAAATCCAAATCCTAGCATTTAAACAAAATCCTTTCCCAAATCAGAAGCCTGTGGTTTCTAGAGTCCTGTGACTTAGATGTGAAGTCTTAAGATGTTCAGATGCTGGGGCATCTTGGGTTGAGGGCGTTGGAGCATGCCATCCTCCTGGTGGGCTTCCTTGCTGCCTGCTCCAGGGCTCTGCTGGCTGGGGACCATCATCACTATGAAGTCAGGAGAGCTCTAAGTCACACGTTCTGAAGTTAGTTCCTGAGTTTTCAGCAGGATTTTCCTCCAACTGCTCAATGGCTCAGCGGGCATAACAGCACCCTCTGTCGCCTGCCTCCCTTGCCTGGCTCTCCTCGCTTGTCCCTGTTTTCTATTTGTGGCACACCTAAATAGAACACTCACACCAAGTTCAGGTCTTTCTTATCTCTCCAAAAGGTCTGTCAATGGAATGGATTCACTGGATCATCGGCAATTCCAAGTTATTGGGAGGACTTTTTAAAATGGTTTCACAACAGGCTGAGGGTTTTTTATGCAAATTCAGGTACTTTCTGTGGACATGCGGCTGTGTCTCCTAATGGGCTTTCCTTTTCAGGAGACTGCTAGAATGTAGCTCTTGTTTCAAAAGATCTTCTAAGAAAGCACCAGGCTTCTGTATGGAATCTAGAGTTTTCGTTTGTGCACAAACACAGGAGCATGGTCAGTGGC